>JAKELG010000090.1:0-169483 GCA_021527035.1 Lactarius vividus | reverse complement strand
GATCGCACCTGTTTGACGTTTTTGGGGTTTGGCCAGTCGCCTTGATGCCGGAAATTTTGACAGGGTCCATGCGTGTCACCCCCTTTTCAATGATTACCCCAGGTAATTGATGCTTGGTGCGTGGAAGATGCATTTCTCCGGTTTGAGGAATAGATCGTTTCCTCCAGTAGGTCCAGATGTCGTGTACTGCGTCGATGTGTGCTTGTTCCGTTGATCGGGTTGCTATGCCTATGTCGTCCATGTATACCCTGATGATTGTACCCTTTGTTTCGTGATACGCGATGAGGTCCTTGCAGATTTCGTTCATCATAGTCTGGAAGGTCGCCGGAGAATTGGTCAGCCCGAAGAACATTACTGTTGGTTCGAAAGTCCGTATTTCGTTTTGAACGCAGCTTTTTCTTGATCCCCTTCTTTGATCCTTACGTTGTTATAGCCCCAGCGGATGTCCAATTTGGTGAATATGAACGCCCGCTTAGGTCTGCGATGAGTTCCGGGATGAGGGGGAGTGGGTATTGGTTGCGTATAGTCCAGTTGTTAATATTCCGGTAGTCCTGTACAGGGTGTAGCTTTCCGTCCTTCTTTTAATGAAGAAAAAGGATGATGCGTACGGGGATTTAGAAGGTCTGATATACCCTTTGGCCAGTTGTTCGTCGATCCATTCCTTGAGCGCTTTATCTTCCGTTTGACTCATTGGATAGATCTTGCAGTCGATTGTGTCCGGTGCGTTTGGTTTGAAGTCGATTGCGTGATCCCATGGTTTTGACAGTGGGAAGCGATTGGATTCTTCTTCGCTAAAGATTTGACATGTCGTTGATATTCCTCTGGGACCCGCCTTTTTTTCCGTGTATTGTTTGGCTTCTATCGCCATCTCGGTTGACATTGTTGCGCGTAGGCGGGTGCCTTCGAGGTCGCACTCTCGTCGCAATTGTTCCTCGATTTTCTGTTTGTTGGGGAGTAACAGCTTTTCGAGTACGAGCCGCGCCATGATCGGATCTATTTGCGGTTTTGTAGGGTTGATGGTGCGGAGGACAACTGGATACTCAGCTTCGTTAAGCGTGGCTGTAGCCCATTGGATATCAGGTTGGAAGGTCGCCAGCCATGGGTATCCCAGTATTATGTCCTCTCCTCCTACGTCGGTTACGAGGAATCGCATTTCTTTGCTGACTCCTTTGGTTTGTACTTCCAGATCCACGCAGTGGGTGATCTTGCCTCCTTTGTTATGCGTGCCGTCGATGTTCCAGATCTTTCGGTGACGGTCCTAGTTCCTTGAGGCCTAGCCTCATTCTTTTGACGAAGTCCGGATGTATGAAGTTGTTAGTGGCTCCGGAATCCACTAATGCTCGTTTGTCGGCCATGGCATAACTTGCGCGCAATGAAACTGGAACATGCATAGATTGATAGCGCGTTATGAATACAGAGTTACACCGTAGTGCCCTCACCCAGGCCGTCGGGTTTAGGCGCTTTGAAAATCCTCTCGCCCCAATAAGTCCCGAACTACCAAATCCCTGGCTTCGTCGTCGAGGTTTCGGACTCCGTTTATCCAGCTGGTCGCCCGGTCTTGTGGCGTATCAGTGGTGGCGCGGGCGCCGCGGCTGCTGCCGCTGTCGTCCTCAAATTGGATTAGGGGTTCGTCTTGGACGCTCTGGACTTCTTCTATGAATGCCCCTCTTCCTTGACGGGGTTGCCAGTTCGTATTAGGTCTGGGTTTGCGCGGTTGGCGGCAGTCGCGTTGGAAGTGGCCTAATTTGCCGCAGTTGAAGCATTTGACGTTGCTTGCGTCGATAATTCCCCTATTGGGTCGTCCCCCCTGAGGGGTGTACAGGGGTCGAGTGTAATCGATTTCTTCCGATCCTGCCAAACGAGCGCGGACTCTTCCTGGTGTGGTGTCCATGGCGTCGGGGTGACTTCTGAATGCCTGCCATCCCTGACGGGGTTGCTGGGGGCGATTTGGAGCGTTGAATGTCCTGAGAGAGGTATTGCCTGGCTTACCGGGTCCCAGGGGTTTACGCCCCCCCAAACGTGTCTGCAGATGCATCCACTTGCGCTGTTGCTCCAGCGCTGCTACTTTCCATTGTGCGTATGTGTTCGGGCTGTGGAAGTTGTAGGCGTTCTTGTAGAGTTCCACCGGTAGTCCGCTGGTGAATTTGTCCAGGACAAGGGAGTCGTCGAAGCGGTATCCGGCTTCCCTAACTGCTTTCTCGAACTTGGCGACATACGAGTCGATGTCTTGCCCTTCCATTCGGAACCCTTTCTGAAGTTCTTGCTGAGCTCGTTCCTTTTCGAGGGTGTCGGCGAAGGTGTTGCGGAAACCAAGTTCGATGGCCTCCCAGATCCATTTGTCGTAGGGGCCGTGTTTGGCTTTGTACGATTTGACCCACTTGGTCGTGGAGAGGACCCATTCGTTGACGTGGTCCCCCTGGATATAAGTCAAGAAGATCAGCACTTTTCGGTAGGGGAGGGTGAATGCAGGGTTGTCGTAGTTGGTTTCGACAAACAACTCCCATTGAGTGAGGAATTGTTGAACTTTGGTGCGATCTCCGGTGAAGACGAGTGGTTCTTTACCCATGAACTTCTTGGGTTTGGTTCCGCTGGAGACATTGGGTCCTGTGAATAGGGGTCCTCCTGGGTCTCCTCCTCCATCGTCTCCTCCTCCTCCTCCGCCTCCATGTCCTCCCGGAGGTGGTCCTTCTCCGCGACTTATGCGCGCGGGTTCCTGGAATGTGGTGGGTTGTTCGGTGACAGTAGTGGTCATGTCTGTGGGAATGGACTCAGCTAGTACTTCAAGTTGCGCTTCTTCTTCTTCTGCTTGGGCTTCTAAGATGCGAATTTCTTCCGGGTTGCTTCCCAAGGAAGGGGATGGTGCTGGTGTCTTTGGGGTAGGAGAGCGGACTGGTTCTTCTTCTTGTCCGTCTAGGGGGCCCCACTGGTCTCTGGTGGTGACTTCGCTTTGTAAGATGTCGAGCTTAAGGCTTGATCCAGCCGGCCTAACGACTTGTAGTTTGTAGTGGAGTGCGTCCCACTTGAGTTCTGTCCAACAAGTGTGTTCAAAGTTGAATTCTACCGGGATAAGTCCGGTTTTGCCGTCCTTGTAAGTGTAAAGGACTACGTAGCCTGGGTCTCCTTGTTCTGTCTGCCAAAAGGCCTCTTTGAGGTATTGTTTGGGGACGTTGCGTTCCCCTCTTCTGTCGATATGATACGGTCGGAATGGAATCCAAAGGTCGCGGGTTGTTACTGCGGAAGCCACGTTGAAGGATCTTGGTCTTAATGTAACGTCTACCACGGACGTTGGTCTGACTTAGACGCTGTTGTGACGTGGGTTCCCTCGGGGATAAAACCTGTGATTGTCCGAGTGCTCGGGGAAGACTGCGGGATGGGGCCAATACGTGCCTGTAGAATCTCTATAGGTGTACAACGTCTCTTCTACTGGGACGTTTGGAGGTGGACTGGGGACTTTGCGGATATACTCCCACTGGAGGTTGTCGACGATGTAATAGCAGTGAGTTGGTCGGGCGGTGCGAGAGTTGAGATACTCGAAGACGAGATGACACGTGGTACCAGGTGGGTAAACGACGGTCGGCTGATCTACCATTCACAAGGGAAGATGGAGATATGGTCACGGGGATCCCTTCTTGGTCGAAGAGGGATATGCCGGAGCTAGTTCACTTAAGGACTCCGCGAGCCCTTAGCACGGAAGACGAGTAGAGGATGTGGTATTGGAAGAAGACCAAGATAGAGATCCTGGTCCGCAGTACTACGAACTTAAATACAAGTAAGGGAGTTAGTTCCAACTCCGCTCGAACTCGTAAGTAGCCAATAGCGTAAGTAGCGTATCCTAATAATAGAATGCGCAGTCGTCATCGTAATCCGAAACGCGTACAACAATAGAACATCAGTCAGCAAGCCTAATCACAATCACGTACAACAATAGAGGGTCATCAGTCAGCACAACACGAGGCGGTAAGATCCGAAGTCCATGACGTATTACTACTAACGTGCCGAGTCATCGCGAACACGTCAGAGTTCACAACCGGTCCGGGCAGTCCGAGATGAAACGTAACATCGACAGGTCCTCCGGGGCGCGGCATGAGCGGAAGTTCAGGGAAGTAGTGGCGGGGGCGCGTGGGGCAAGTGGTGAGTTCTACGAATTTGTCGGTGATGAGGGGGATGGCACCGGCATACTGCATGCGCTTCGTGATGCCCTGGAGCGTTGCGTCTAGGTGGAACTGGTCCCTCACCACTTCTTGCTCCAGATGCCGCAGATCTGCTCATCGCGTGTCCAAGGCTATCTTATCCCCGAGGCACTGCTGTAATCTCGCCACCTCTGCCGACAGGCGGGGGTTTTTGAGCTCGCTCAGTACTTCGTTGATCGTGACCGCGCGTGGATCTTGCGGGCTAAAGACCGCCAGTTGGTGAGGAGAAATGGCTGGGTGCATGGCCGATGGTCGAGGTGATGACAGGTAGACCTCTTGGCAGTAACAGGGTTTCCCCCTTCCCAGAGTACCGACGATTTCCCGATAGTTGTGGCGATAGTAAATATACTTCGCCAGGACTTTCGTGACGTCGTCCTCTAGGGGGAGCATGAGAGGGAAGAAAAATGGCGTGTCAGAGGCATTGAGAAAGAGTGGGAGGCCAGGGTCGTCTGACTCCTCGTTGTCCCCTTCGTCGATCGGTTCCTCGTCGTCATCTAGAGATGCGAGCCAAGGATCCGGTCGTACTCGACGAGGGGAGACGGCAGGCGTCAGTGAGTAGGGATGCGGTAGTTCAGATGCAAGCTGTGACAGGGGGACGACGGGTGTGATGCCTGGAGGTGCTTCCAAGAGGGGTGCGACTGCAGGTTCTAATGGTGGCGGGGAGGATGGTGGAGGCGTAGGGCTAGTGGGGGATATATTGAGGGCGATAGCAAGGACAGGGGTCGGGGGGCGTGACGGGATGGCTGAGTACGGTGTTCAGGATACAAATGGGGTTGGGATCCCTTTGGACTGTGAGGGGACCATGAGTCGTTCGAGGATAAAGGCTGATGGTGGGCGAGGTCGGTCGTTGGCTGGGGCAGTGGTAGGAGTTGTCATGGCAGGCGATGAAGTTTTGCCCTTCGTTTGCTTGGTTTTTATAACTTTCGTCCCACTCCATCAGCGGTGGGGTTGCGGCGATAGAAGTCGGCGATTACGTCTGGCGTGTGTTTGACATGGTCAGCTGGTTCCCAGGAGCTATCGCTCATGGGAAAACCCTTCCACTTGACTAGGAACTGTAGTTTGTGCCCACGTCCATGGAGTCGCGACCCCATGATCTGCTCCACTTCAAATTCTTCTTCTCCGTCCACGAGGTCGGGGGGAGGGCGTGGGAAGTTTTCCCCATGTAGCTCCGTCTCCTTATATGGCGTGAGGAGGTTCGCATGGAATACTGGGTGTATCTTCCACGTGGTTGGTAGCTCCAACTCGTATGTCACTGCTGATAAGACCTTCTTGATTTGGAAGGGGCCATGACGTTTGGGGGCTAACTTCGCAGTGGGGTAGAAGGTTTTCAAGTTCATCCCTTCCAGCCAGACCTGGGCTCCTTTGGCGTAGGGGATAAAGCGACTTCTTCCCCTCTTCGCCATGAGTCCTTGCGCATGCTTGATGCAATCTTGCGCGTGCTGCCACCTCGTGGTCATTTCGTCTAGGCGTTGGTCAACCGATGGTGCGGGGGTGGGCTTCGAAACCCAATTGGTTCGTGGTTCCCATCCCATAATGAGTGAGAATGGGGAGTGCTTTGTTGTAGCATTTGGCCAAGAATTGTGCACAAACTGTGCCACTGGGAGTGCCTCCGCCCAGTTATCCTGTTGCACGTTGCTCCAATGGCGCAGATATTGTTCCAGCCATTGGTTGGTGTGTTCTGATTGGCCATCTGTTTGGGGGTGATATGCGGTGGAGATGTTTTGTCATATCCCAAGCGTGCTGCACAACCCTCTCATGAATGCAGACGTGAATCGTGGGTCTTGGTCTGTGATGAGTTTGCGTGGTATCCCATAGTGTGGGTAAACGTGTTGGAGGTATAGTCGAGCTACTCCCTCGGCGGTGATAGTTTCATGACAAGGTATGAAGATCACAGCTTTCGAACAGTCATGGTTGGTGATCGTAAGGATGGAGTCAAATCCTTGTGACGGAGGTAGTTTGGTAATGAAGTCCATAGCAATGACTTCAAATGGTTCTGCCTCTGGGTCGGTGGATATGGGGAATAAGCGGGGTTTTTGTCGGTGGGGGTTGATTTTGTTGGCCTGACATACGGCGCATCCTTTGACATACTCTTCAACATCTTCTCGTATAGTGGGCCACCAATAGTCACGTCATACTAGTTCACATGTGTTGGCGATTCCAGGGTGGCCCATGCTTGGAGAGTCGTGAAAGAGAGCAATTACCCCCTGCTTAAGATCGTTGTCCCCGACAACGACTAACCCATCTTCTTTCCACCACAGCCCATCGTGCTGTTTGAGGTTGTGGTGTTCGGCCCATCGTGCCGCTTCTTCCTTACTAGCATTCTGAGCCACCCAGGACCAAATATCCATATCACATATTGACATTTGGGTGGCTCGAATGAACCTCTCCACTGGTAGGACGATGACATTGGTGTTGTCCCCTTTGCCGGATTCGTAGTCCAACCACCTGGACAGGGCATCTGCGCGCGCGTTCTTCGTTCCGGCTATGTGTCTCAGAAAGAAATCGTACTCTGACAACTCTAGGAACTCGCGTGCGATCCTTCGGTTGATCTTTCGGGGTTCTTTCCAGTATTGGAGGTTGGCGTGGTCGGTGTGAATAATAACTTTATGAGGAGATCCTACAAGGTATGTTCTCCACGCTCATAGTGCTTTAACCACGGCTAGTAGCTCCCAGTCGTAGATGTTGTAGTTTCGTTCCGTCTCCGTAAATGATTCGGAGTGGAATGCTACGGGGTGGAACTTTTTGTTGGTGCCTAGCTGATTCAGCACTGCTCCAACCGCGACATTTGATGCATCAACCTCTAACTCGAACGGCTTGGTAAGGTCCGGGAATAGGAGTACTGGTTCTTCACATATGCGCTTTTTGATATCTTCAAAGGTGTTCTGCTGTATATCACCCCAGTGCCATTGGATCTCCTTTTTTGTTAGGTTGTGAAGAGGTCGGGCAAGTTGGGAGAACCCTCGTATGAATCTTCGGTAGAAGTTGCAGAATCCTAAGAACGCGCGGACCTCCTTGAGACTTTTCGGGGGTTGCCATTCCCGGATCCCTCGAACCTTAACGGGGTCCATCTGTAACCATCCGTGGCCAATAATGAGGCCTAAGTACTCTGTTTCATAGACCTCGAATTCGCACTTCTCCAGTTTTACGTAGAGATTGTGTTCTTCACAAAGTCGTAGTACCTCGTGGAGGACCTTCTGATGATGGTGTTTGTCGTCTGCGGTGGCAACGAGGATATCATCCATATAGACAACGACTTCGTTTGTCAGGATGAGGTCACGGAAGATGGTATCCATCATCGTTTGGAAGGTGGACGGGGAATTGGTGAGGCCGAAGAACATGACGCACGGTTCAAACAGGCCTTGGTTGGTTTTGAATGCCGCTTTCCATTCATCTCCTTCCTGAATGCGCACATTATTGTACCCCCATCGGATGTCTAATTTCGAGTATAGCCGCGCGACTCGGATACGATCGACGAGCTTGGGGATAAGTGGGAGGGGGTAGTGGTTTTTTATGGTGAGTTCGTTGAGACGTCGATAGTCCTGTACCGGACGCAGCTTTCCATCCTTCTTTTTGATAAAGAAGAAGGGTGACGTGTAGGCGGATTTCGAAGGGCGGATATACCCCTTCTCGAGTTGTTCGTTCAGGAAGGCTGTAAGTGCCTCTCCTTTGTTTGCAGTGAGTGGATACACCTTGCAATTGAGTGCGGTGGGCGCGTCGGGGAGTAGTTTGATGGCGTGGTCCCATACACGGGATGGGGGGAATTGATGTGACGCTTCTTCACTGAACACTTTATGGTGTGACCAGTATTCTGGAGGAACCATTTCCTCAAATGTTCAGATCTGTTTCTTTGCCGCTTCCTGCTGGGCGAGTTCTGATGCGGTGGTCGTCTTTCGCAGGGAGGTGATATTCAGCTCCGACTCTTCGTTCACAACCTGCTCCCATGCCTCCTCATCGAGCCCATATGCCTGCAGGGCCCTGATGGCGGCCTCCAATGGCATGGTGTCGTTCTGAAGGTTCAGGCTGGAGATTACGACTGGTTGGAAGTTTTCGTTCAGCGTGGCGTTTCTCCACTCTATCTCAGGCTCGAAGGCCGAGAACCAGGGGTAGCCCAGGATCGCTTCGTCCTTTCCTAGGTTGGTTACCAGGAAACGAAGTGTCTTTGTGCACTCACCAGTCCGCACCGCCAAATCGGTGTACTGGGTTATTGCACCGTCTCGGTTGTAAGTCCCGTCAATGTTCCATATGGTGATGGGAGTGGAGACGGGCCGGGTTCCGAGATGCGTTCGTTTGAGCAGTTCCGCACAAATAAAGTTGTCTGTCACGGTGTTACGTCTACCACGGATGTTCGTCTGACTTAGATGCTGTTGTAACGTGGGTTCCCTCGGGGGTGGTATCTGTGGTTGTCCGAGTGCTCGGGAAAGACTGCAGGATGGGGCCAATACGTGCCTGTGGAATCCCTATACGTATAGAGGGTCTCGGCGATGGGGACGTTGGCTGGAGGTCCTGGGACTTTGCGAATGTACTCCCACTTGAGATTGTCGACGATGTAGTAGCAGTGAGTGGGTCGGGCGGTACGTGAGTTGAGGTACTCAAATACGAGGTGACACGTGGTATTTGGCGGATACACAACGGTCGGCGAGTCTACCATTCACAAGGGAAGATGGAGACAGAGTCACGGGGATCCCTCTTGGTCACGAAGGGATATGCCGGAGCTAACTCACTTAAGGACTTCACCGAGTCCTTAGCACAGAAGACGAGTAGAGATGGTGGTATTGGAAGAAGACCAAGATGGGGATCCTGGTCCGTAATACTACGAGCTTAAATACAAGTAAGGGAGTCAGTTCTAGCTCCGCTTGAACTCGTAAGTAACCAATAGCGTAAGTAGCGTATCCTAATAATAGAATGCGCAGTCGTTACCATAATCCGAAACACGTACAACAATGGGACATCAGTCAGCAAGCCTAATCACGATCACGTACAACAATGGGAGGTCATCAGTCAGCACAACACGAGGCAACGAGATCCGAAGTCCATGACGTATTACTACTGACGCGCCGAGTCATCACAAACACGTCAGAGTTCACAACCGGTCCGGACAGTCCGAGAGCGAAACGTAACACACGGTACGAGCTCAGTGGACTCTTGCTACGGTACGAAGTTTGTTGTGAACGCTTACTGCACGGTTATGACTACGGTAGTAAGCGTAGATTAGTCATGGACTTACCTTCAGTCAGCACACGTCGTAGTAGCATGTGATAGTTACTATGACTCATTACTAGGATAGCGATAGTAGGGTTCGAGCTATTATTGCTAGTAGTAGTCGTCTTGAAGAGGAGCTTTAAAGCTGCCTCTATAATATGTATAAATAGTGGACTGCGAAGACCAAGACACGCCATCTTGGTCTTCTTCAAATACCACTCTCTTCTACTCGCTCTCTAGGAGGCCCTTAAAGCCTTCTTTCTCCTAAGAGGGGCGTTCCCCTCTATAGTCCTGACCTTCGAGTCTAGGATCCTGGCCCTTTCGACCCACCAAGTCGGAGTTGCCTTAGTGCTTATCGGACGTCTACTGTGGATCGCCTTGGTGATGTTCTATGGCACTACCAAGACCTTGCAAGAGTACCTGCGATCAGCTAAGTCGTGAACGCCATTACACGAGTCCAAGTCAGGCTAAACGCAGTGGTAGCGTTACATTAAGACCAAGATCTCCTAACCGTGGCGTTCACAACAAGAGACCAGTGGAGGAACTTCCGAACTTATAGTCTCGAAATGAGAGGAGAAAGATCAGTACCACAAAGATTCCTAGGTGCAGCCAGGTGGAGGGAATACAGAGGAGACACTGGATACTTCGTCAACTTCCCTGGGGAAGCCATCAGATACTGGCCAGTTGAGTTCAACTATTCAAATTTCTGTTGGACAGAAGTTACATGGAACCCCATAGACAGTCAGTGGGATGTCATCAGACCGGCAGGAAGACACTACCGTTGTGATATCGACTCAAGGGAACTTCACGGAGACGACTGGGGACCACTAGACGGCAACAGCAGTAGTAGTGAAGAGGAAGAAGAAGAACAACCGAGGGAACAGGCCCCATCGGAATCAAGTCACGAAGAACAAGTAGAAGAACATACCGCAACCGAAAGCGAAGCATGACCCGGAAAAGGAGACGATTCAAGCCTACTAGCCCAGATAGCTGAGTCATTACACATCACAGTTCCAGAAGAGATTCATATCCGAAGCCCCATGGCCACTGTCGCGGTCGGACTTATGGGACTCAGAGTACGGTACGAGAGTTGACGAGAACGCTTACTATACGGTTATGACTACGATAGTAAGTAGAAATTAGTCATGGACTTTGGGATCAGTCAGCGTCATACTAGCATGTGATTACTAGTATGACTCATTACTAGGATAGCGATAGTAGGGTTCGAGCTATTATTGCTAGTAGTAGTTATCTTCGCGAGGAGCTTTAAAGCTGCCTCCTCAATATGTATAAATAGTGGGCTGTGAAGACCAAGATACGCCATCTTGGTCTTCTTCTTAAATACCACTCCACTTCTCCTCTTCTGCTAAGGCTTTCACGCCTTCTTGCCTCTAAGGGGAAACCGCCCTTATTAATCTTGACCTTCGAGTCTAAGACCCTGGCCCTTTCGACACGACAAATCGGAGTTGCCTTCGTACTACTCGGGCGCATACTTTGGATCGCCTTAGTCGTATTCTACGGGATCATCGAGACACTGCACGCGTGTCGATTACTAGCTAAGTCGTGAACGCCTTTAACACGAACTCAAGTCGAGCTAAACGCCGTGGTAGCGTTACATTAAGACCAAGATACAACCAATCGTGGCGTTCACAACAAGAGACCAGTGGAGGAATTTCCGACCCTACAGCCTTGAAACAAGAGGAGAACGATCAGTACCACGACGATTCCTAGGCGCAGCTAGGTGGAGAGAATACCGAGGAGACACCGGATACTTCGTAGACTTCCCAGGGGAAGCAATCAGATATCGCCCAGTTGAGTTCAACTACTCTAACTTCTGTTGGACAGAAGTTACGTGGAATCCGATAGACAATCGGTGGGACGTCGTTAGACCAGCAGGAAGAAACTACCGCTGCGACATTGACTCAAGAGAACTCCACGGAGACGACTGGGGATCACTAGACGGAGACAGTAGCAGCAGCGAAGAAGAAAGGGAGCAACCAAGAGAACAAGCTCCATCAGAATCAAGTCACGAAGAACCCGCAGAAGAACACACAGCCACAGAAAGTGAGGCGCGACCAGGAACAGGAGACGACGCAAGCCTATTGGCACACATAGCTGAGTCCTTGCACATCACAGTACCAGAAGAAATTCACATTCGAAGTCCTATGGCTACAGTCACCGAAACACAAGCAATGGAAGAAGTGCAACGCATCAGAGAGGAGGCCGAAGCCATTCTCAACCCCATCAACCCAAATACCGGACACAGGATGACCGCAGACGACGCAGCGCTCTTTCGAGCGATAGGCCCAGATCACCCAGACCCACCAGAAGGACCGCCACCTCCACCAGGAGGATTGCCAGGCGGATTCCCGAGCCAAGGACCGACGGGTCCAACAGGAGGAGGATTCCCAGGAGGAAGACCACCAGGAGCAGGACCACCAGGACCGCCAGGAGGGGGCATCCCTGCAGGGGGAGGCGTCCCCGCAGGAGGAGGACACAGATCGGATAGACTTTCAGGTGAACCCCCGACAGTCTTCGACGGAGATCGTACTAAATACGAAGCGTTCCTCACGCAATGGCACGTCTACTGGGGAATGAACCTCGACGCCCCCATTATGCAAAACGAATACAGACGATCCCTCCTCTTCCTGGGGTACGTTAAAGGAATCAATGTCAGCGAATGGACGCTATCCATCCTCGAATGGCTCAATCGAGAAGTACGACGAGGAGTGAGTCAATACTCCCAGACACTATGGAACCACGTAGCGACAGAATTCGCCAAACGATTTTCGAACATACTCGAAGAAGAACAAGCCCAAGCAGAACTACAGAAAGGAATCAAGATGACAGGAGAGGACATTGACGCGTATGTGGTCAAATTTGAGCAACTAGCCAGAAAAGCTCACTATAACCTGAACGACCGGCAAACAATCGATCGATTCACCGCGGGGTTACCACGAGCCCTGTTCATGAAGGTCTACGAACTAGATGAGCCACACACATTCGAAGACTGGAAAAGATGTGCGCTACGAAGGCAGAAGCAATACATACATATGAAAGCACACCTCGACAACTTCAAACGAAGACGCCACCATCATCCGCCCAACCTCGGTGGAGACCGCAGCCCCGAATTGGGGACCACCACGGGGACCACCACCACCCAGGTACGACCCAAACGCCATGGATACCTCGGCCGATCCGAACACGCGCACGAGTCGCAGAAGTCGGAGATGCGAACCGCCCCTTCGTCCCAAGACCGCAAAGGGGAGGATATGGAAGGGGAGGAGGCCCACCGCCTCGAGATATGAGGACAGTCGTCTGCTACAATTGTAATCAGACCGGGCACTTCTCACGCAATTGCCAACAGCCGCGCCGTCGAACAACCACCAGTCGAATGGCAGACACTGACTACTACACGCAAGAAGAACCTCCCGCGCAAGTCAGAACAGCAAGCTCCGCACCACCGCAACAAAGGGCCAAAGACTGGTTGGCAGGAGTGGCCGGAGAATCGGACGATGTAAAAGACCTCATCCTCCAAGAAATGTGGGGAAAAGAGGGTTTTCAGAACGCCTAAACCCATCGGCCTGGGTGAGGGCGGTTAATTGTAATTCTGTAATCATGACTCGCTATCGATCTCTTAGAATTCCAGTCTCGATTCGCACGAATTACGCAATGGCCGACATCAGAACACTAGTAGACTCCGGAGCAACGGACAATTTCATACGCCCTTCGTTCGCAAAGCGAATGGGCCTCGGGCTCCAAACACTGGAACATCCCCGGAAAATATGGAATATTGACAATACGGAAAATAAAGCGGGCAGTATCACCCACTTTGTGGACCTAGACGTGCAAACTAATCAGCGACGGCAAAAGATGCGCTTCCTAGTCACCGATCTCGGAAACGAAGATCTCGTACTCGGATACCCCTGGCTGGCCACTTACGAACCTACAATAAACTGGAGATACGCCACCATACATGAGAAAATGCTCCCTGTCGTTATCCGATCCATCAATCCCAACAAAGAGAACCACGTCATAGGAAGCATCACCACGGAAGAGAAAGAGAACATAGTGGCGGAACTGGAGGAGGAAGTCCATCTACGCACCACGGCCACGGAATTAGCTATCGAAGCTAAGCAGTTCCACAATAAAGTTGAACTCCCAGCCGCTTATCACCAATTTGCAAAGATCTTCAGCGAGGAGGCGTCCAACCAATTCCCTCCTTCTCGACCATGGGACCACGCAATCGAATTCAAGGAAGGCACGCCGTCAGCGATCGACTGCAAAGTCTACCCCATGACGCAAGAAGAGGATGGCAAACTCAAGGAATTCCTAGACGAGCAATTGAAGAAAGGATACATCTGCCCGTCCAAGTCCCCATACGCCTCATCCTTCTTCTTTATAAAGAAGAAAGACGGAAAATTACGACCAGTACAGGACTACCGGAGGATCAATGCCGTCACCATCCGCAATCAATACCCGCTACCACTTATCTCAGACCTTATCACCGACCTCAGCCGAGCTCACACCTACACCAAATTGGATGTTAGGTGGGGGTACAACAACGTACGCATTAGAGAAGGTGACGAACACAAAGCGGCATTTAAAACACGGTACGGCCTCTTCGAACCCACAGTCATGTACTTCGGACTCACCAATTCCCCGGCGACGTTTCAAACCATGATGAACACCATCTACCGAGACACCATCGCAAAACACGAAGCCAAGGGAACGATCATACGCGTATATATGGACGACATCGGCATCGCAACTAGGGATCCAGCGGGACAAAAGGAACACGAAGAAGCAGTCCGCGACGTGTTACAGGTAGCTATGGAACACGACCTCTACTTCAAGCTCGAGAAATGCCTCTTCAACAAGCCGCGAATGGATTACCTGGGGGTAATCCTTGAAAAGGGGGTAACACGCATGGACCCGGTAAAAATTTCCGGCATCAAGGACTGGCCCACGCCCACCAAGGTCTGTGACGTCCGCTCATTCTTGGGATTCTGCAATTTTTACCGACTCTTCATTCGCGGCTTCGCCACACACGCCAAACCACTCAACAAACTCACGAGAAAGGATACCGAGTGGAGATGGACGGATGAAGAAGACAAGGCATTCCGCAAACTCAAAGCCCTAGTCACGGAGGAACCGGTACTAGCACACCCAAAACTCGATGACCCATTCGAACTCGAGGTGGATGCCTCGGGGTTCACAACCGGCGCAGTACTACTCCAGAAGAAAGAAGACGGTAAACGACACCCACTCGGCTACTATTCGGCAACACTCAGCGAAGCGGAGCGGAACTACGACATATACGACCTGGAACTGCTAGCGATAGTCAAAGCACTACGACACTGGAGACCCCTACTGGCAGGATCACCTCACAAGATCAAGATTTACTCCGACCACATGAATCTCCAGTACTGGAAACTACCGCAGAAGATCAGCCGAAGAGTCGCTAGGGAAGTATTGGAGCTCATGGAGTACAACTTTGAGATTCACCACATCCCAGGAAAGAAGAATGGCCGCGCAGACGCCCTATCCAGACGACCCGACTACGACCAGGGAGAACGAGACAATGAAGACGTGATCGTGCTACCGGAAGACGTATTTGCACGGACAACCACGGTACAAGCGGAACAAGACCCCCCGCAAACCGAAATCGTACTACGGTACTGGGTGGACTCCCAGCAACTGAAATTGGTAAACGGAGCATGGTACCGACAAGGGAAGTATGTCATCACGGGATCACTAGATGAAAAAAGGAAGCTGATCGCCGCACACCACGATCCTCCGGTGCACGGACACCCTGGAATTGCACGAACCACGAGGCTAGTAGAAAGAAGGTACTGGTGGCCAGAACTGAAACTCGATGTCCGCAACTTCGTACAGGGATGCGCCGAATGCCAGCGTCACAAGGTCAACACACGCCCCACAAGAGCCCCACTTGTACCCATCACGCCAAAGGAAGACGCCCTACCATTTGAAACCATCGCTCTCGACTTTATCACCAAGCTCCCAATGTCCCAAGGGTACGACTCCATCCTGACCGTGACAGATCATGATTGCAGCAAAGCCTCGGTCTTCATTCCTTGTAACGAAGAAATCACAGCAGAAGAAACAGCTGGCCTCTACGCCACTCACATCTTCAAGCGATTTGGACTGCCCTCAAAAATCATCAGCGACCGGGACCCCCGATTTGCCTCCAAATTCACGCGAGAGCTGTGTCGAATCTTGGGGATCCAACAGAATATTTCCACGGCTTATCACCCTAGAACCGATGGACAATCAGAACGCACCAATCAATGGCTGGAACAGTACCTACGTTTTTGGGCAAACGAGCGCCAAGATAACTGGGCGGCCCTTCTGCCAATAGCAGAGTTCGCGCACAATAACTGGCCCCACGAGGCGACAAGGAAGTCTCCATTTTCCCTCCTCATGGGATACAACCCACGCGCTGATTGGCTCGATAAGCCATCTCCTATCCCACAGGTCACCACGAGGATAGAACAATTCCGGGAAGCACGGAAGGAAGCCCAGGACCTTATCAAGAAGGCACAATCCATGTGGGTCAAACACCGAGATACGCCCAAGTTCCGAATCGGAGATTACGTATGGCTAGAGGGACGACATCTCCGAACCAATCAACCGACGCCGAAGTTGGCGGCGAGACGGCATGGGCCTTTCAAGATCACACGAGTCCTGTCACCGGTGAACTACCAGTTGGAGCTTCCCACGCAGTGGAGCATACATCCAGTATTTCACATCGATCTTCTCACGCCTTATCGCGAGACGCTCGTGCACGGACCAAATTTCCAACGGCCACCACCAGATTTAGTAGAGGGAGAAGAAGAATACGAGGTCGAAAAGGTTCTGGACCATCGGCATTTCGGCAGGAAGAAACGCCTTCAGTACCTGATCAAGTGGAAGGGATACCCGGACTCGGAGAATCAGTGGGTCGATAAGGATGACGTGTTTGCAGATGAGGCAATAGCTGAGTACCAATCATTGAATCCCCGACTCGCGAGTAGCTTAAGAGCAGGACAAACGAAAGACCCATCCTTATCCCCTCTTCACTATCACCACACTGGCTCCCTCATCTCTTCCTTATTCGCAACAATGTCCGTTCCCTCTTCCGCCGACGCCATCGCTCGCGTTGCCCGAAACGCGGGACCTCTCACCTACCAAGAGGTCGTCGAGGCCCTCCAATCGACAATCCCCGCCTCCTACAACGACGACACCAACAACCCCGCCACCTGGTGGATCCTCTCCCAAGACGGCCAGCGCATCAACGAGGTACCATTCACGACGGCCGAAGTCGATAGGCTTCGCCAGGCTCTCCCAGAGCTTGAGCGTTCCCCATCTCGACCTGTCCCAGTACGAGTCGAGTATCGAGCCGAGGAAGAAGCCCAAGACACAGCCGACGATCGACTGGGAGCGGTGGCAGGAGCAGAAGTGGAGAGAAACGGCGGAGAACTGGCAGCGGGAGCAGTTGCGGAAAGCGGCGGAGAGGCGTCGGGAGGCTCTACGACGGAGACGCGAGTGGACGAGGGCGAAGAAGGAGCGCAAAGAAGCGAGGAAACAATCCTCGACCAAGTCCGAGGGAGCTTAGCGGACGTCTATCCAGCTGAGCACCCTCTTATCTCCACGGCCACTGATACTGACGACCCACGCGAAACCCCATACGCATGCGACACCAACGGCCGCCCTCTCTACCGCGGTGGCGTGCGCGCCGACGCACCCCCGCCATTCCCGCTCTTCCGACTCCGTCATGCCGAACTCGGCCCACCTCCCCACGGTTACAAGTACAACCGCGGGGAGGATTACATTCACTTCCCTATCACTGACGGCCAGGGCGTGACGCGCCAAGCCGCGTATGTGCAAGTCATCATGGGGGCCGATCCCATCGTCCTGGGCCTCATCACCGACAGCGAGAAGGTATACTCGCAGCCCCTTTACGCCGAACCCCACGTCAAGGCCACGGGGAAGGAGGTCTACCCCCAAGAGGACATGACCCTATTCGCTGGCGGTTATCACGACCGCCCTCGCCTCGACCGCGCAGTCGGCGAGCTCCACGATGTAAGCCTTCGGGCAGAGGTGCACCGCTACCGAGCCTACGCGTACGAGGCTGAGCGAATGGAGCAACGGCTTCATCAGCTCGCCGCCGCGCTCGGGGGGATTAAGGGCGAGATGGCTCGCAGTAAGTTCCGCCTCGAGATGGCTAACACGTTGGAAAGGATCGAGGAAGTACAGGCGGGGTGGATGTCGGGGCCGCGTATTTGTCGGCGTCGTGGGCGCCGCGGCTGAAAAGGGGGTGATGTCGCGGTCGGACTTATGGGACTCAGAGTACGGTACGAGAGTTGACGAGAACGCTTACTATACGGTTATGACTACGATAGTAAGTAGAAATTAGTCATGGACTTTGGGATCAGTCAGCGTCATACTAGCATGTGATTACTAGTATGACTCATTACTAGGATAGCGATAGTAGGGTTCGAGCTATTATTGCTAGTAGTAGTTATCTTCGCGAGGAGCTTTAAAGCTGCCTCCTCAATATGTATAAATAGTGGGCTGTGAAGACCAAGATACGCCATCTTGGTCTTCTTCTTAAATACCACTCCACTTCTCCTCTTCTGCTAAGGCTTTCACGCCTTCTTGCCTCTAAGGGGAAACCGCCCTTATTAATCTTGACCTTCGAGTCTAAGACCCTGGCCCTTTCGACACGACAAATCGGAGTTGCCTTCGTACTACTCGGGCGCATACTTTGGATCGCCTTAGTCGTATTCTACGGGATCATCGAGACACTGCACGCGTGTCGATTACTAGCTAAGTCGTGAACGCCTTTAACACGAACTCAAGTCGAGCTAAACGCCGTGGTAGCGTTACAGCCACAGTAACCGAATCACAAGCAATGGAAGAGGTACACCGCATTAGAGAAGAAGCGGAAGCCATCCTCAACCCCATTAACCCCAACACCAGACATCGACTGACAGCCGACGATGCAGCCCTGTTCAGAGCAATAGGGCCAGACCACCCAGACCCCCCGGAAGGACCTCCGCCACCACCAGGAGGACTCCCCGGAGGATTCCCAGGACAAGGACCAACGGGAGGAGGATTCCCAGGAGGAGGAAGACCACCTGGAGGAGGAGGACTGCTGGGTGGAGGACCCCCGGGAGGAGGACATGGATCAGATAGGCTATCAGGTGAACCTCCGACCGTATTCGACGGAGAACGTACTAAATACGAGGCCTTTTTAACGCAATGGCATGTATACTGGGGGATGAACTTGGATGCCCCCATCATGCAAAACGAATACCGACGATCCCTCCTCTTCCTGGGATACGTGAAAGGGGTCAACATTAGTGAATGGACGCTCACCATCCTGGAATGGCTGAACCGGGAAGTACGAAGAGGAGTCAGCCAATACTCTCAGACGCTATGGAATCACGTCACAACAGAATTCGCCAAACAATTCTCCAATATATTGGAAGAAGAACAAGCCCAAGCAGAACTACAAAAAGGAATCAAGATGATAGGAGAGGACATTGACGCGTACGTGGTACGATTTGAGCAACTAGCAAGAAAAGCTCATTATAACCTAAATGACCGACAAACTATCGACCGATTCACTGCGGGACTACCACGAGCCCTGTTCATGAAGGTCTATGAACTGGACGAACCACACACGTTTGAAGACTGGAAAAGGTGCGCATTACAAAGACAAAAGCAATACATCCACATGAAGGCGCACCTCGACAACTTCAAAACCAAAACACCCCCGTCCTCAGCCCAACCCCGCTGGAAAGCACAGACTCCAAACTGGGGGCCACCACGAGGACCGCCGCCCTCCAGATACGACCCGAACGCTATGGACACCTCGGCTGATCGAACCCGCGCAAGGGTGGCAGAAGTCGGAGATCCCAATCGACCCTTCATCCCAAGACCACAAAGAGGGGGATATGGATGAGGAGGAGGGCCACCACCCCGAGACATGAGGACAGTGATCTGCTATAACTGCAATCAACCAGGCCACTTCTCACGAAACTGTTCGCAGCCCCACTCACGACTGAGCACCAGCCGCATGTCAGAAACAGATTATTACGCACAAGAGGAACCATCGACCCAGGCGAGGGCGGCCAACGCAGCACCACCACAGCAAAGAGCCAAAGATTGGCTGGCAGGAGTGGCAGGAGAATCGGATGACGTAAAAGACCTCATCCTCCAAGAAATGTGGGGGAAAGAGGGTTTTCAGAACGCCTGAACCCATCGGCCTGGGTGAGGGTGGTTAATTGTAACTCTGTAATCATGACTCGCTACCGTTCGCTTCGAATTCCAGTATCGATTCGCACAAGTTATGCAATGGCCGACATCAAAGCTCTTGTATACTCGGGAGCAACCGACAACTTTATAAGACCATCCTTCGCAAAAAGAATGGGCCTCGGCCTACAGGCGTTGGAAAAACCCCGCAAAATATGGAATATAGACAATACCGAAAATAAAGCAGGCAGTATCACTCACTACATCGACCTCGAAGTACAAACTAACCAAAAGCAACAAAAGCTTTGCTTCCTGGTCACCGATATCGGTAATGAAGACCTGATCCTAGGATACCCTTGGCTCGCCACCTACGAACCAACGATCAACTGGAGATACGCTACGATCCACGAGAAGATGCTTCCCATCGTAATACGAACCATCAATCCCTACGCAAAGTATCACGTCATCGGTACCCTTAAAACGGAAGATAAGCAAGAAATAGTGGAGGAACTAGCTAGTGAATGCCGACTGCGCACCACGGCTACCGAACTGGCAATTGAAGCTAAGCAATTTCACGAGGCAGTGGAACTGCCAGCCGCTTACCAGGGTTTTGCAAAGCTCTTCAGTGAGGAAGCTTCCAACCGCTTCCCACCATCCAGACCATGGGACCATGCTATCGAATTCAAGGAACATACACCTCCGGCCATTGACTGCAAAGTCTACCCTATGACCCAAGAAGAAGACGGCAAACTGAAAGAATTCTTGGACGAACAGTTGAAGAAAGGCTACATACGGCCATCGAAGTCACCATACGCATCATCCTTCTTCTTCATTAAAAAGAAAGATGGGAAGCTACGACCCGTACAAGACTATCGAAAGATAAACGCCGTCACCATTTGCAATCAGTATCCGCTGCCACTTATTTCAGACCTCATCACCGACCTCAGCCAAGCCCACACCTACACCAAGTTGGACGTCCGCTGGGGATATAACAATGTACGCATCAAGGAAGGCGATGAACATAAAGCAGCCTTTAAGACGTGGTATGGTCTCTTTGAACCCACGGTCATGTACTTTGGACTCACCAACTCTCTGGCCACATTTCAAACGATGATGAACGCCATCTATCGAGACATGATCGCCAAGCACGAAGCCAAAGGAACAGTCATACGTGTCTACATGGATGACATTGGTATCGCGACAAGAGACCCAGCAGGACAAAAAGAACACGAGGAAGCCGTTCGCAATGTACTACAAGTCACCTTGGAACACGACCTTTACTTCAAACTCGAAAAGTGTCTCTTCAACAAGCCGCGAATGGATTACCTGGGGGTAATCCTTGAAAAGGGGGTAACACGCATGGACCCGGTAAAAATTTCCGGTATCAAGGACTGGCCAACACCCACAAAGGTCCATGACGTCCGCTCCTTCCTAGGCTTCTGCAATTTTTACTGGCTCTTCATTCGCGGCTTCGCTACACACGCCAAACCCCTCAACAAACTCATGAGGAAGGACACAGAATGGAGGTGGACAGACGAAGAGGACAAGGCCTTCCAAAAGCTCAAGTCCCTGGTCACCGAAGAACCAGTACTCGCACACCCAAAGCTCGACGACCCATTCGAACTTGAAGTAGATGCCTCGGGATTCGCAACGGGAGCAGTAGTACTTCAGAAGAAAGAAGACGGCAAACGACATCCAATAGGCTACTACTCGGCCACGCTCAACGAAGCGGAAAGAAACTATGACATATACGACCTGGAACTGCTCGCCATTGTCAAAGCACTCCGACACTGGAGGCCGCTACTGGCTGGATCACCACATAAAATCAAAATCTACTCTGATCACATGAACCTCCAGTACTGGAAACTACCGCAGAAGATAAGTCGGAGGGTCGCAAGGGAAGTACTCGAACTCATGGAGTACAACTTTGAGATTCACCACATCCCAGGAAAGAAAAACAGATGGGCAGATGCGCTATCCAGACGACCAGACTACGACCAGGGCGAGCGAGATAACGAGAACGTAGTGGTACTACCCGAAGATGTCTTCGCGCGAACAACAACAATACAGGCCACTCAAGACCCCCCGCAGACAGAAATAATCCTACGCTACTGGGTAGACCCCCAGCAACTGAAGTTCATCGACGGGACGTGGTACCAACAGGGGAAGTACGTGATTACCGGATCTGTCAAAGAAAAGCGGAAACTCATTGCCGCACACCACGACCCACCGGTGCACGGACACCCTGGAATCGCTTGAACTACAAGACTAGTGGAACGGAGATACTGGTGGCCTGAGCTGAAAATGGATGTCCGAAACTACGTGCAGGGATGCGCCGAATGCCAACGACACAAAGTCAACACACGTCCCACGAAGGCCCCACTCGTACCTATCACGCCCAAAGAAGACGCCCTGCCGTTTGAAACCATCGCTCTCGATTTCATCACTAAACTCCCCACATCACAAGGATACGACACCATTTTGACGGTAACTGACCACGACTGCAGTAAAGCCTCAGTCTTCATCCCCTGCAACGAGGAGATTACAGCAGAGGAAACAGCCGGACTCTATGCCGCACACGTCTTCAAGAGATTCGGACTACCGTCAAAAATCATTAGTGACCGAGACCCCCGGTTCGCCTCCAAGTTTACACAGGAACTATGTCGAATCCTGGGGATTCAGCAGAACATCTCCACCGCATACCACCCTAGAACAGACGGACAATCAGAACGAACCAATCAATGGCTAGAGCAATACCTCCGTTTTTGGACTAACGAACGACAAGACAACTGGGCGGATTTCCTGCCCATAGCGGAATTCGCGCACAACAACTGGCCTCACGAAACGACAAGGAAGTCCCCGTTCTCCCTCCTTATGGGTTATGACCCACGCGCTGATTGGCTCGATAAACCCTCCCCAATTCCACAGATCACCACGAGGCTGGAACAGTTCCGAGAAGCACGGAAAGAAGCCCAAGACCTTATTAGAAAGGCGCAGCTCATGTGGGTCAAACACCGAGACACCCCTAAATTCCAGATAGGAGATTACGTCTGGCTGGAGGGGCGCCACTTGAGAACCAATCAACCGACGCCCAAACTCGCGGCAAGACGGCACGGCCCCTTCAAGATCACGCAGGTCTTATCTCCGGTCAACTATCGGTTGGAACTTCCCACACAATGGAGTATCCACCCCGTGTTCCACATCAATCTTCTCACGCCTTATCGCGAGACACTCATGCATGGGGAAAACTTCCAGCACCCACCACCGGATTTGGTAGAGGGGGAAGAAGAATATGAGGTCGAGAAGGTTCTGGATCATTGGCATTTCGGCAGGAAGAAGCGCCTTCAGTACCTGATCAAATGGAAGGGGTACCCCGACTCGGAGAATCAGTGGGTCGATAAGGATGACGTGTTCGCGGATGAGGCCCTAGCTGAGTACCAACGATTGAACCCCCACACGGCTCGAGACTTAAAAGCCAGAAAGATTTCGTCAAAACCCCCATCATCCTTCTCTCCCTCTCTCCACACTGGCTTCTTCTCGTCCCTACTTGCAACAATGTCCGTTCCCACTGCCGCCGAGGCCATCGCTCGTGTTGCCTCAAACACGAGCCCCATCACCCATCAAGAACTCATCGACGCACTCCAAAGCCTCGTCCCCGCCAAACACACCCCCGACACCAGCAACCCCGCCAGCTGGTGGCTGGTCACCGAAGACGGCCAGCGCCTCAACCGCACCCCACTCACGACACCCGAAGTCGATCGGCTTCGTGCAGCTCGAGGAGATGGTGAGATGTCCTCACCTAGACCTCTCCCAGTACGAGTCGAACAGTGGGTCAAGGAGCCGGTCGCCGGCGACATTACAGTGGCAAGACTGGAAGAGGGAGCGCCAGTGGCTGGAGGTGGCGAGAGCGTGGAAGCGGGAACAGCTTCAGAGGGTGACCGAACAGCGGTCAGAGATGATGGCGAGGAGGAAGGCAGGGGCCATAGAACGCATGAGACGATACTGGAGCAGGTGCGAGGGAGCCTCCACGATTACTACCCAGATGAGCACCCGCTCATCGTCACTGCCACCGACACTGACCACCCCAACGAGACCCCTTACGCCTGTGACACCATGGGACGCCCCCTGTATCGAGGCGGAGTTTGAGCGGATGCTCCTCCCCTCTTCCCACTCCTCCAGTTACGACACCGTGCCTTAGGGCCAGCCCCCCACGGCTACATCCACAACCATGGGGAGAACTTCATTCACTACCCCATCACCGACGGCCAGGGACGCACCCGCCAGGCCGCATTCATTCAAATCGTCATGAACGCGGACCCCCTGGTGTTGGGACTGATGGAGGACAGTGAGAAGGTGTACTCGAAGCCGCTCTATGCTGAGCCGCAGGTCCAGGCCCGAGGTAAGCCCCATTACCCTCAGGAAGACCTCATGGTCTTCGCCAGTGGGTATCACGACCACCCTCGCGTCGATCACGCCCTTGCGGAGCTGCACGACATGAGCCTCAAGGCCGAGCTACACCGGTACCGGTCTCATGCGTACGAGGCTGAGCGGATGGAGCAGTGGCTCCACCAACTCGCCGCCGCATTGGGGGGCATCAAGGGGGAGCTGGCCTGGAGCAAGTTCCGACTGGAGATGGCAAACGCGATGGATAGAATAGAGGAGGTACAGGCAGGATGGATGGGAGGAGCCGGCGAACGCCGGCAACGTGGGCGTCACACCTGAAAAGGGGGTGATGTCACAGTACGAGCTCAGTGGACTCTTGCTACGGTACGAAGTTTGTTGTGAACACTTACTGCACGGTTATGACTACGGTAGTAAGCGTAGATTAGTCATGGACTTACCTTCAGTCAGCACACGTCATAGTAGCATGTGATAGTTACTATGACTCATTACTAGGATAGCGATAGTAGGGTTCGAGCTATTATTGCTAGTAGTAGTCATCTTGAAGAGGAGCTTTAAAGCTGCCTCTATAATATGTATAAATAGTGGACTGCGAAGACCAAGACACGCCATCTTGGTCTTCTTCAAATACCACTCTCTTCTACTTCTACTCGCTCTCTAGAAGGCCCTTAAAGCCTTCTTTCTCCTAAGAAGGGCGTTCCCCTCTATAGTCCTGACCTTCGAGTCTAGGATCCTGGCCCTTTCAACCCACCAAGTCGGAGTTGCCTTAGTGCTCATCGGACGTCTACTGTGGATTGCCTTGGTGGTGTTCTACGGCATTACCGAGACCTTGCAAGAGTACCTGCGATCAGCTAAGTCGTGAATGCCATTACACGAGTCCAAGTCGGCCTAAACGCAGTGGTAGCGTTACATGGGAGCCAATCCTCCAATCTTGGATGCCGATAGAAGAGAGATGGATCGCAGCTGCCCTCAACCTTATGGAAGGAGAAGCCAAGACCTGGGCTCTCCCCTACTTGGAGGCGGCCAATCAAGGCTCATTCCCCTTTGTGGGAATTTATGATAATTTCGTCAAAGAATTCAATCGCCGCTTCTCTCCACTGGATGTATGAGACATCGCTCGGGAGGAGCTCAAAAGACAAAACAAGGGAAGAGGTCCGTTGCTCAATACACGTCAATATTCGAGCAGTACAGTGGACAAACTGGATGGTCTAAAGCCGACCTCCGTGACCGCTTCTACACCAGTCTTAATGACAAGATTAAGGACATTCTCACCACGACCAAACGGAAGCAGGACACCTTTGACGACCTCAAGGCTACGGCCATGATTATTGACCAACGCCTCTGCCAGCGCTGCGTGGAAAAGTCTGGAAAGACCAATCCGCCCGTGTCTCACGACCCCGACGCCATGCAAGTTGATGCCACGCGCCAACAAAGTTCACAGGGTAATAAAGGGAAGGATGAGTTCTTCAAGAACCAGGTGGAGTATCAAAAGTGGATGCAAGGAAAGTGTTACGGTTGCGGGTCCAAGGACCATACAAAAAAGGATGGGAATCACGAGCGGGACGTCTGCAACTGGTGCCAGAAAGCTGGTCACCGTGCCCCCATTTGTATGATCAAAAAGCTAGGGAAACCGGCCAAGGCGAAAGCCGCAGCTACAACGGAATCCTCAGCCCCTCCAGCCTCCTCCAACTCATCCAGTACAGTGGCCGTGGCCACCTCTTCAAACACCTCTCAGCCAAAGACATCCCAGGCAGACATGGCAAAGTTAATGGAGATGGTTAAAAAGCAGCAGGAGACCATTGAGGCTCTCAAAGTGGCTTTTTAGATCAGGGGTCGCGTGTAGCTGCGACCGGCCCCTTAAATACAGACTTTGACTCGGCTCCATGTTCCTGTAGTATTTGTTCTAGGACTCGCCTCGTTTCAGACTCAAATTCTGTAATTCCTACGTACCCAAGGACTGCCTGTAAGTTAGATAGTAGTGATGTCTCAGTTTCATCGTCTTCTGTTTCTACATCTACATCTGCCTCCGAGATGAACTTTATTTCTAGTTCCTACTCTAAAATAGCTCCTCAACCAGTCTCAAGGACATCGGTTTCGAGTGTAGCCGTGCTGCAAGTGATGAACTCTGATGCAGCACTTTCTTCTTCATTCATTATTCCTGAAACAAAAGATAAAAAATCGCATTTTCACATTAGTGTCTATTTATCTGGACATCATTGTACTGTAAAAGTAGCAGCAATGGTAGACTCTGGGGCAACCTCGTTGTTCCTAGACAAAAAGTACGCTGACCGCCATAAAATGTTGCAGATTCCTCTTGAGAGTCCGATCCTCCTCTACAATATAGATGGAACTCTCAATGAAGCCGGTAGTATCACCCACAAAGTTAGACTTAATCTCAAAGTGGGTCCAACGGAAGAGAAATATGACTTTTACGTCACTTCCCTTGGACCAGAGAACGTCATATTGGGACTACCCTGGCTAAGGAATCAGAATCTGCAAATAGATTGGCAGGAAGGCACAATGCGTCTCAACTCCGCTGCTGAAATAGCGCCTGAGGAGCATGAGATAGAGGTGACGCGCATCATGGCAAACTGTATGGAACGTCGCCATCTCCTTACGGAAAAGGTGTTGGACACAGTCCACGACGAAGTTTTCTGTCTGGCAGGCTTTACGTATTCTCAGCAAATCGCCAAGAAAGCCATTAATGCCAAACCCAAGAAAACTTTCGAAGAAATGGTACCCCCACACTATTGTGATTTCGCAAAAGTATTCTCCGAGGAAGAATCCCAAAGGCTCCCCGAGCATCAACCATGGGATCACACCATAGACCTGGAACCAGATGCAGTAAAGCATTGGAAGGTCAAAATGTACCCCATTGTTACGGTTGGAGCTTCGCGGACTCACATTACGGTACGAGGATTGAAGTGGACACTTACTATACGGTTATGACTACGATAGTAAGCGAGTATTAGTCATGGACCATTCGTATCAGTCAGCACGAGTCGAACTAACATGTGATAGTTAGTATGACTCATTACTAGGATAGCTGTAGTAGGGTTCGAGCTACTTACGCTACGGGACAATGCTTGGAGAGGAGCTTTAAAGCTACCTCTGAAATATGTATAAATAGTGGCTTGCGAAGACCAAGAAGGGCATCTTGGTCTTCTTCTCAATACCACTCCTTCACTCGTCTTTACTAAGAGTCTTGTCCCCCTTCTTCTTCCTAGGGAGGTGGCATCGTTATAAGTCTTGACCTTCGAGTCTAAGACCCTGGCCCTGTCGACGCGTCAAGTCGGAGTTGCCTTAGTACTATTGGGGCGTCTCTTGTGGATTGCCTTAGTGGTATTCTACGGAATTACTGAGACACTGCGCGAGTGTCTACGACTAGCTAAGTCGTGAACGCCTTCATCCGAGTTCAAGTCGAACTAAACGCTGTGGTAGCGTTACATTAAGACCAAGATAGTCAACCGTGGCGTTCACTACAAGAGACCAGTGGAGAAACTTTCGACCCTACAGCCTCGAAACCAGAGGAGAACGATCAGTACCGCGACGATTCCTAGGCGCAGCTAGGTGGAGAGAGTACCGAGGAGACACCGGGTATTTTGTAGATTTCCCAGGGGAATCAATCAGATATCGCCCAGTTGAGTTCAACTATTCAAACTTCTGTTGGACGGAAATTACGTGGAATCCAGTAGACAATCGGTGGGACGTTGTCAGACCAGCCGGAAGACACTACCGCTGCGATATCGACTCGAGAGACCTCCAAGGAGACGACTGGGGATCATTAGACGGAGACAGCAGCGAAGACGAAGAAAGGGAGCAACCTAGAGAGCAAGCTCCAACAGAATCAAGCCACGAAGAACCCGTGGAAGAACATACAGCCACAGAAAGTGAGGCACGACCAGGAACAGGAGACGACGCAAGCCTACTGGCACACATAGCTGAGTCCCTACATATTACGGTACCAGAAGAGATTCACATTCGAAGCCCCATGGCCACAGTAACCGAAACACGAGCCATGGAAGAAGTACAACGCATAAGAGAGGAGGCAGAGGCCATCCTCAACCCCATCAACCCCAACACCGGACATAGGATGACCGCAGACGACGCGGCACTCTTCCGAGCAATAGGACCGGATCACCCGGATCCACCAGAAGGGCCACCACCACCACCCGGAGGACTACCAGGCGGATTCCCGGGACAAGGGCCAACAGGAGGAGGATTCCCAGGAGGAGGAAGACCACCAGGAGGACCTCCAGGACCTCCAGGACCTCCAGGACCACCAGGACCGATAGGAGGAGGACATGGGTCAGATAGATTATCAGGTGAACCCCCGACAGTTTTCGATGGAGACCGCACTAAATACGAAGCCTTCCTGACGCAATGGCACGTATACTGGGGGATGAATCTGGACGCCCCCATCATGCAAAATGAATATCGACGATCCCTCCTGTTTCTGGGATACGTAAAAGGAGTCAACGTCAGCGAATGGACGCTTAACATCTTGGAGTGGCTAAACAGGGAAGTACGGCGAGGAGTGAGTCAATACTCCCAAACCCTATGGAACCATGTAGCAGCGGAATTCGCCAAGCGATTTTCGAACATCCTCGAGGAAGAACAAGCGCAAGCCGAACTACAGAAGGGAGTCAAAATGACCGGAGAAGACATTGACGCGTACGTGGTGCGCTTTGAGCAACTAGCTAGAAAAGCTCATTACAACCTAAACGACCGACAAACCATCGATCGGTTCACCGCGGGGCTACCACGAGCCCTATTCATGAAGGTATACGAACTAGACGAACCGCACACGTTCGAAGACTGGAAGAGATGCGCGTTGAGGAGGCAAAAGCAATATATTCACATGAAAGCACGCCTCGACAACTTCAAAACGAAAACACCACCATCATCAGCGCAACCTCGATGGAGGCCACAAGCTCCGAACTGGGGACCACCACGGGGACCACCACCACCCAGATACGACCCAAACGCCATGGATACCTCGGCCGACCGAACACGCGCACGAGTCGCGGAAGTCGGAGACGCAAATCGCCCCTTCATCCCAAGACCGCAAAGAGGAGGATATGGAAGGGGAGGAGACCCGCCACCTCGAGACATGAGGACAGTTGTCTGCTACAACTGTAACCAGATGGGGCACTTCTCACGTAACTGCCCACAGCCACGTCAACGACCTACTACTAGTAGAATGGCGGACACCGATTACTACTCCCAGGAAGAACCACCCGCACAGGCAAGAGTGACAAACACAGCACCACCTCAGCAAAGGGCGAAGGACTGGCTAGCAGGAGTAGCAGGAGAATCGGACGACGTAAAGGACCTCATCCTCCAGGAAATGTGGGGGAAGGAGGGTTTTCAGAGCGCCTGAACCCATCGGCCTGGGTGAGGGCGGTTAATTGTAATTCTGTAATCATGACTCGCTTTCGGTCTCTTAGAATTCCAGTCTCGATTCGCACAAATTACGCAATGGCCGACATCAGAACTTTAGTGGACTCCGGAGCCACGGACAATTTCATACGACCCTCGTTCGCAAAAAGAATGGGCCTGGGACTACAGCAGCTGGAACATCCCAGGAAAATATGGAATATCGACAATACGGAAAATAAAGCGGGCAGTATCACCCACTTCGTTGACCTAGACGTGCAAACTAACCAACAACGGCAAAAGATGCGCTTCCTGGTCACGGACCTAGGAAACGAAGACCTCGTACTCGGCTATCCCTGGCTAGCAACTTACGAACCCACGATCAATTGGAGATACGCCACTATACACGAAAAGATGCTCCCTGTCGTCATCCGATCAATCAACCCCAACAAGGAAGACCACGTCATCGGAAGTATCCTCACCGAGGAAGAGAAAGAGGAAGCGGTGGCAGAGCTAAAAGAAGAAAGCCATCTACGGACCACAGCTACAGAACTGGCCATCGAAGCTAAGCAGTTCCGCGACCACGTAGAACTTCCTCCAGCTTACCAGCAGTTCGCAAAAATCTTTAGCGAAGAAGCATCCAACCGGTTTCCCCCTTCTCGACCATGGGATCACGCGATCGAATTCAAAGAAGGCACCCCATTAGCGATTGACTGCAAAGTCTACCCCATGACGCAAGAAGAAGATGGCAAGCTCAAGGAATTCCTAGATGAGCAATTAAAGAAAGGATACATCCGCCCATCCAAGTCGCCATACGCCTCATCTTTCTTCTTTATCAAGAAGAAGGACAGAAAGCTAAGACCAGTACAAGACTATCGAAGGATCAACGCCGTCACTATCCGCAACCAGTACCCTCTACCCCTCATCTCGGACCTTATCACGGACCTCAGCCAGGCGCATACTTACACAAAATTAGATGTCCGATGGGGGTATAACAACGTGCGCATTAAAGAAGGAGACGAACACAAGGCTGCCTTTAAAACGCGGTATGGACTCTTCGAACCTACAGTAATGTACTTCGGACTCACCAACTCCCCGGCCACTTTCCAAACGATGATGAATACCATATACCGAGACACCATTGCAAAACACGAAGCCAAAGGAACCGTCATACGCGTATACATGGACGACATTGGTATCGCAACAAGGGACCCAGCGGGACAAGAGGAACACGAAGAAGCCGTCCGCGACGTACTGCAAGTAGCCATGGAACATGACCTCTACTTCAAACTCGAGAAATGCCTCTTCAACAAGCCGCGAATGGATTACCTGGGGGTAATCCTTGAAAAGGGGGTAACACGCATGGACCCGGTAAAAATTTCCGGCATTAAGGACTGGCCCACGCCCACCAAGGTCCGTGACGTCCGCTCATTCCTGGGATTCTGCAATTTTTACCGACTCTTCATTCGCGGCTTCGCCACACACGCCAAACCACTCAACAAACTCACGAGAAAGGATACCGAGTGGAGATGGACGGACGAAGAAGATAAGGCATTTCAAAAGCTCAAGGCTCTAGTCACGGAAGAACCGGTGCTCGCACACCCGAAACTAGACGACCCATTTGAACTCGAGGTGGACGCCTCGGGGTTCGCAACCGGCGCAGTACTACTCCAGAAGAAAGAAGACGGCAAACGACACCCACTTGGCTACTACTCGGCAACACTCAACGAAGCAGAGCGGAACTACGACATATATGACCTGGAACTACTAGCGATAGTCAAAGCACTGCGACACTGGAGACCCCTACTGGCCGGATCACCTCACAAGATCAAAATCTACTCCGACCACATGAACCTCCAGTACTGGAAACTACCGCAGAAGATCAGCCGAAGAGTCGCCAGGGAAGTACTGGAGCTCATGGAGTACAACTTTGAGATTCATCACATCCCAGGAAAGAAAAATGGCCGCGCAGACGCTCTATCCAGACGACCCGACTACGACCAAGGAGAACGGGACAATGAAAACGTGATCGTATTACCGGAAGACGTATTTGCACGGACAACCACGGTACAAGCAGAACAAGACCCCCCACAAACCGAAATCGTACTACGGTACTGGGTGGACCCCCAACAACTGAAGTTTGTAAACGGAGCGTGGTACCGACAAGGGAAGTACGTCATCACGGGGTCACTAGATGAAAAATGGAAGCTAATCGCCGCACACCATGATCCTCCGGTACACGGACACCCTGGAATTGCACGAACCACGAGGCTAGTGGAAAGAAGGTACTGGTGGCCGGAACTGAAATCCGACATCCGCAACTTCGTACAAGGATGCGCCGAATGCCAGCGTCACAAGGTTAACACACGCCCCACAAAATCCCCACTCGCACCCATTACGCCCAAGGAAGACGCCTTACCATTTGAAACCATCGCCCTCGACTTTATCACCAAACTCCCGATATCCCAAGGGTACGACTCCGTACTAACCGTAACAGATCACGACTGCAGCAAGGCCTCCGTATTCATCCCCTGCAATGAGGAAGTCACAGCAGAAGAGACGGCTGGGCTCTACGCCACCCATGTCTTTAGGCGATTTGGACTACCATCAAAGATCATTAGTGACCGAGACCCCCGATTTGCCTCCAAATTCACGCGAGAGCTATGTCGAATCCTGGGAATCCAACAGAACATCTCTACCGCGTACCACCCCAGAACTGACGGACAATCAGAACGCACCAATCAGTGGTTGGAGCAGTATCTACGCTTCTGGGCAAACGAACGTCAAGACAACTGGGCGGCCTTTCTACCAATAGCGGAGTTCGCGCATAACAATTGGCCCCACGAGGCAACAAGGAAGTCCCCGTTCTCACTCCTCATGGGATACGACCCACGCGCTGATTGGCTCGATAAGCCGTCCCCTATCCCGCAGGTCACCACGAGACTGGAACAATTCCGAGAAGCCCGAAGAGAAGCCCATGACCTTATCAAGAAGGCACAATCAATGTGGGTAAAACACAGGGACACCCCTAAACTCCATGTCGGAGACTATGTGTGGCTAGAAGGACGTCACCTGAGGACCAATCAACCAACACCTAAACTGGCGGCAAGGCGGCATGGACCCTTCAAAATCACACGGGTCTTATCGCCCGTAAACTATCAGTTGGAGCTTCCCACACAATGGAGTATACACCCCGTGTTTCACATCGATCTTCTCACACCTTATCGTGAGACGCTCATGCATGGAGAAAATTTCCAGCGCCCGCCGCCAGATTTGGTAGAAGGAGAAGAGGAATACGAAGTCGAGAGGGTTCTGGACCACAGGCATTTCGGCAGGAAGAAGCGCCTACAGTACCTGATCAAGTGGAAGGGATACCCCGACTCAGAGAATCAGTGGGTCGATAAGGATGACGTGTTCGCAGACGAGGCACTAGCTGAGTACCAAAGATTGAACCCCCGCCTTACGAAGGACTTAAAAGCTCGAAGGATCTCGTCGAAGACCCCATCATCCTCTCTCACTCGCAACACTGGCTTCCTCTCTTCCCTATTCTCAACAATGTCCATTCCCACTGCCACCGAGGCCGTCGCTCGCGTTGCCTCAAACACGAGCCCCATCACCCACCAAGAGCTCGTCGAAGCCCTTCAAAGCCTCGTCCCAGCCGAGCACACCCCCGACACCAGCAATCCAGCAAGCTGGTGGCTGGTCACCGAAGACGGCCAGCGCCTCAACCGATCCCCGCTCACGACGCCCGAAGTTGACAGGCTTCGTGCAACTCTCTGCAACAGTGAGGTGTCCTCACCTCGACCTCTCCCGGTCCGAGTGGAGCAGTGGGCGGAAGAGCCCGTCACCGGCGACATTACAATGGCAAGACTGGAAGAGGGAACGCAAGTGGCTGGAAGTGGCGAGGGCGTGGAAGGAAGAGCAGCTTCGGAGGGCGACAGAACGGCGATCGGAGATGATGGCGCGGAGGAAAGCAGGGGCCGTGGAGCGCATGAGACGATATTGGAACAGGCGCGGGGGAGTCTCCACGATTACTACCCAGATGAGCACCCGCTCATCGTCACTGCCACCGACACTGACCACCCCAACGAGACCCCCTATGCATGCGACACCACAGGGCGCCCCCTGTACCGAGGAGGAGTTCGAGCAGACGCTCCTCCCCTCTTCCCCCTCCTTCAACTACGACACCGAGCCCTAGGGCCAGCCCCTCATGGCTATACACACAATCGCGGGGAAGACTTCGTGCATTACCCGATCACCGACGGCCAGGGGCGCACCCGCCAGGCCGCGTTCGTCCAAGTTATTATGAACGCGGACCCCCTGGTACTGGGACTGACGGAGGAGAGTGAGAAGGTGTATTCGAAGCCGCTCTATGCGGAACCACAAGTCCGGGCCCGAGGTAAGCCCCGCTACCCTCAAGAAGACCTGATGATCTTCGCCGGCGGATACCACGACCGCCCCCGCATCGATCGCGCCCTCGGGGAGCTGCACGATGTGAGCCTCAGGGCCGAGGTACACCGGTACCGGTCGTATGCGTACGAGGCTGAGCGGATGAAGCAGCGGCTTCATCAACTCGCCGCCGCATTGGGGGGCATCGAGGCCGAACTGTCCCGGAGCCAGTTCCGGTTGGAGATGGCCAACGCCATGGACAGAATCGAGGAGGTACAGTCAGGATGGATGGGAGGAGCCGGCGACCGCCGGCGACGTGGGCGTCGCTCCTGAAAAGGGGGTGATGTTACGGTTGGAGCTTCGCGGACTCACATTACGGTACGAGGATTGAAGTGGACACTTACTATACGGTTATGACTACGATAGTAAGCGAGTATTAGTCATGGACCATTCGTATCAGTCAGCACGAGTCGAACTAACATGTGATAGTTAGTATGACTCATTACTAGGATAGCTGTAGTAGGGTTCGAGCTACTTACGCTACGGGACAATGCTTGGAGAGGAGCTTTAAAGCTACCTCTGAAATATGTATAAATAGTGGCTTGCGAAGACCAAGAAGGGCATCTTGGTCTTCTTCTCAATACCACTCCTTCACTCGTCTTTACTAAGAGTCTTGTCCCCCTTCTTCTTCCTAGGGAGGTGGCATCGTTATAAGTCTTGACCTTCGAGTCTAAGACCCTGGCCCTGTCGACGCGTCAAGTCGGAGTTGCCTTAGTACTATTGGGGCGTCTCTTGTGGATTGCCTTAGTGGTATTCTACGGAATTACTGAGACACTGCGCGAGTGTCTACGACTAGCTAAGTCGTGAACGCCTTCATCCGAGTTCAAGTCGAACTAAACGCTGTGGTAGCGTTACACCCATGTCACCCACAGAGCAAATAGAGCTGGATAAATTCCTGGACGAACATATTAGTAAAGGATATTTGGTCCCATCTAAGTCACCAATGGCATCACCCGTATTCTTTATTAAAAAGAAAGACAGAAAGCTCCGTCTAGTCCAGGACTATCGCCGTCTTAATAAAATCACCATTAAGAACCGATATCCACTCCCGCTTGCAGCTGACATAATCAACCGGTTGAAAGGAGCAGAATACTTCACTAAATTTGACGTAAGATGGGGCTATCACAATATTCGAATCTGAGATGGAGACAAATGGAAGGGTGCTATCATCACCAACCGCAGACTATACGAACCAAAAGTCATGTACTTTGGCATGACTAATAGTCCTGCCACCTTCCAAGCCCTGATGAACACCGTATTCGCGGATCTCATCGCAAAAGGAGAGGTAGCCATCTACATGGACAACATCTTGATCTACAGTCACGATCTGAAACACCATCGACAAGTCGTAAGAGAGGTGTTGCAAAGGCTGCAGGATCATGACCTCTACCTGAAACCAGAAAAATGTGATTTCGAGAAACGCGAAATGGAGTATTTGGGGATGATCATCACCCTCGGAGAAGTGCGGATGGACCCCGGCAAGGTCTCCACGGTAAGGGAGTGGCCAACCCCAACAACCCTGAAAGAAGTAAGGGCTTTTATTGGGTTCGCCAACTTCTATCGTAGGTTCATAAAGGACTTCGCGGCTATCACCTGACCCCTACATGACCTCACAAAGAAGGACACTCCATGGCACTGGAATCCGGAGCAGCAAAAAGCTTTCGACACGCTAAAAGAACGCTTCGTACAAGAGCCCATCTTACAGGTGTACGATCCACAATTACCAACACGTGTCGAAACAGATGCATCCGGATTTGCTACAGGCGGCATACTTACACAAAAGTATCCCGATGGTCTTTGGCACCCTGTCGCGTTCCACTCAGAGTCTATGAGTAAAGAGGAACGCAATTATGAGATTTATGACAGGGAAATGCTCAGCTTGATTCGCACCCTAGAGGATTGGAGACATTTCCTTGAAGGTATCCCCTTTGAAGTGATTACGGACCACAAAAACATGGAATGGTGGGCCAGCATGAAGGACTTAAACCGCCGGCAAGCATGCTGGGCGCTATACTTAAGTCGCTTCACCTTCAAAATCACTTATAAGAAAGGAGATTCAATGCAAGCCGACGCATTAAGCCGATTCTCAAAAGACCACATTAAGGATAACGAGGATAATCGTCAGGTCCAAGTCTTAAGGCCTGAACATTTCCTCAATGCCGCACAAGCTCACTTCGTGCCCAACATTGACTCCCTAGGCAGTCGCATAAGACTCGCGTCCATAAAAGAAGCCGAAGTTATCGAGGGTCTTAAAACATTACAAAAGACCGCTCCTAAGGCTCTTACGAACAGAGTTGCGCTGTGGGAGGAAGAATGTAACGTTACCACAGGAACGTTATGTGCGACGTGCACGTCACTAAGTTGTTCAAGCCGAGGTAATGGGATGCGAGTTAGTCGGTTAAGACTAAGTTCGATGATGAATAAGCACCACACGGTCTCCTCAGACACGTGAGTGGTAGTCGGGAATTCTGGGGTTCAAGCGCAAAGGCGAACCAAAGTCGTGCTCAAGCGAAATAGCGAGCGTACAAGTCGTTCGTGGAATGACAACGATGTGGTATTACACAAGAAGTCAAGTCTACCATACAAGCTAGGTAGTGTGCGACTTATATACTAGTACAGGATGTTTGTACGCAACAAACATATGGCGCGATACGTGGAGTCCTAAGCAAAAGTAGAACAAAGGCTGTACTATAGTAGGGAACATCGGTGATTGCGCGGGGTCATGTGGGAATCAGCTGAGACCGGAGCGCCATGAACTTTGATATACAAGGAAGGGGCATGAGGGCGTATCGTGCGGCGAAGAGATCATGGGAAACGGTTGGGCGCGTGATGAGTTATTGGCGTAACAAGGTGGGGTGTGGGAATAAGAAGTAAAGAATGGAAGCATCCATGGAAACAGAAGAAAGAATCGTAACAAAGAAGACGGTTCAGTCTATCACAGGGGGAAACTTTACGTTCCCAACGACCGTGCCTTACGACGTGATGTGGTTAAATCATGCCATGATACTGTCACGACCGGTCACCCTGGAAAGAATGGAACCATCGAGCTAGTTAGCCGATTTTATTGGTGGCCATGCATGGCGGGCTTCATCACCTCATACGTAGAAGGATGTGATCGATGCCAACGTTATCGCAAAGATCTACACCCCAAAGCAGTCATTCAGCCGCAAGAAGTACCCGAGGGTCCATGGCAGTTAATAGGGATCGATCTAATCGGTCCACTGCCCATGTCACGAGGAAAGGATATGATCCTTAACATAGTGGATCATTATACCAAACAGATCCATCTATTTCCAGTGACCTCTCAAATTACGGCTGATGGGGTGGCATCCATCTACTTCAAGCAAGTCTTCCCCTTGCACGGGATTCCGTGTAAAATCATAAGCGACCGCGGACCCCAGTTTGCTGCAAGAAGCATGTGTGCCCTTTATAAGCGGTTAGGGATAGATGCAGGTCTCACCACAGCCTATCACCCACAAGCAAATGGACAGGTAGAGTGCAAAAATCAAGAAGTAGAAGTCTACTTGCGCTTGTTCATTAGCAAAAGACAGGATGATTGGGCAGACCTGCTCCCTACAGCGGAATTTGTGATAAACAGTAGACTCAACTCAGCAACGGGTCATACGCCCTTTGAGCTACTCTACAGCTATACGCCTGACTTCACAATTCCTGCCGGAAGGCCTACCGGTATCCTGATGCTCGATAAGCATCTTCAAAAGCTAACTTCCTCTAGAAAGGATGCAGAGGCAGCGCTTCGCTTAAGTAAACAGCGAATGCAGACAGATGTTGAACAAAGACATAAGCCACACACTTTCAACGTCGGGGATAAAGTCTGGTTGCAAGCTAAGCAAATAAAGATACACCAACAGTTGTCCAAATTGGGCCCTAAACAATTAGGCCCATTTGAAGTCACTAAATGTTACGATTTTCCCCTCTTTTCCCTTGGACGCTTCCGTTCTTTGCTTCTTACTCCCATACCCCACCTTGATACACCCATAACTCCTTATGCGCCTGACCGTTTCTGATAGTCTCTTCGTTGCACGATACGCCCGCACACCCCCTTCCCAGTATATCAAAGTTCCCGGCGCTCTGGGTACAGCTGACTCGCACATGACCCTGCGCAATCACCATGTTTCCTACTATAGTTGCGCCTTTATTGTCGCGGTACGGACTTCAAGGACTCATTATACGGTACGAGATGTGGATACGGACGCTTACTATACGGTTATGACTACGATAGTAAGTAGAGATTAGTCATGGACAGGAGTATCAGTCAGCACGTCGTGTTAGCATGTGATTGCTAGCATGACTCATTACTAGGATAGCGGTAGTAGGGTTCGAGCTATTACTGCTAGTAGTCGTCATGTTTGAGAGGAGCTTTAAAGCTACCTCTGTAATCTGTATAAATAGTGGGGTGTGAAGACCAAGAACGCTATCTTGGTCTTCTTCTCAAATACCACATTATTACTCGTCTTCCGAGTCAGGACTCTCGGAGTCCTTCTGACGCTTCGCACCTTCGTACTCTTGTCTTGACCTCCGAGTCTAAGACTCTGGCCCTTTCGACTCATCAAGTCGGAGTTGCCTTGGCATTACTAGGGCGTGTGCTGTGGATCGCCCTAGTCGTATTCTACGGGATCACCGAGACCTTGCGCACCTCAGATCAATCAGCTAAGTCGTGAACGCCTCCATCCGAGTTCAAGTCAAACTAAACGCTGTGGTAGCGTTACATTAAGACCAAGATAGCCAACCGTGGCGTTCACAACAAGAGACCAGTGGAGAAACTTTCGAACTTATACCCTTGAAACCAGAGGAGAACGATCAGTACCGCGACGATTCCTAGGTGCAGCCCGGTGGAGAGAATACAGAGGAGACACCGGATACTTCGTAGACTTCCCAGGAGAAGCAATCAGATACCGACCAGTTGAGTTCAACTACTCCAACTTCTGCTGGACGGAGATTACGTGGAACCCCATAGACAACCGTTGGGACGTCGTCAGACCAACAGGAAGGCACTACCGCTGCGACATCGATTCCAGAGAACTTCACGGGGACGATTGGGGATCACTAGACGGCGACAGCAGCAGCAGCGAAGAAGAAGAAGCACCCAGGGAACGCGCACCCTCAGAATCAAGTCACGAAGAACCAGTAGAAGAACACACAGCCACAGAAAGCGAAATACGACCAGGAACAGGAGACGACTCAAGCTTGTTGGCACACATAGCTGAGTCATTACACATCACAGCACCAGAAGAGATTCACATCCGAAGCCCAATGGCCACAGTAACCGAAACACAGGCAATGGAAGAAGTACAACGCATCAGGAACGAAGCCGAAGCCATCCTCAACCCCATCAACCCCAACACCGGACATCGATTTACGGCTGACGACGCAGCCCTTTTTAGAGCAATAGGACCAGACCACCCGGACCCACCGGAAGGACGACCACCACCACCAGGAGGACTCCCAGGCGGATTCCCAGGTCAAGGCCCAACAGGAGGGGGATTTCCAGGAGGAGGTCGACCACCGAATGGAGGAGGACCCCCGCCAGGAGGACCCCTAGCCGGAGGACCTCCAGGAGGAGGACATGGGTCGGATAGACTATCAGGTGAACCCCCGACCGTATTCGACGGAGATCGTACTAAATACGAGGCATTCCTTACACAATGGCACGTATATTGGGGAATGAACTTGGACGCCCCCATCATGCAAAACGAGTACCGACGATCCCTCCTCTTCCTGGGATACGTCAAAGGGGTCAACGTCAGCGAATGGACACTATCCATCCTCGAGTGGCTCAATCGGGAAGTATGACGGGGAGTAAGCCAATACTCCCAGACACTGTGGAACCACGTAGCGGCAGAATTCGCCAAACGGTTCTCAAACATACTCGAGGAAGAGCAAGCGCAGGCAGAACTGCAAAAAGGAATTAGAATGACGGGAGAGGATATCGACGCGTACGTGGTGAAATTCGAGCAATTGGCAAGGAAAGCTCACTACAATTTGAACGACCGCCAAACTATCGACCGATTCACGGCGGGACTACCTCGAGCACTATTCATGAAGGTATATGAACTCGACGAACCCCACACCTTCGAAGACTGGAAACGGTGTGCCCTATGACGGCAGAAACAGTACATTCACATGAAGGCGCGGTTGGACAACTTCAAAACCAAAACACCTCCCTCATCGGCCCAGCCACGATGGAGGCCACAACCTCCCAATTGGGGACCACCGCGAGGACCTCCACCACCCAGATATGATCCAAACGCGATGGATACGTCTGCCGATCGAACACGCGCGCGAGTAGCGGAGGTCGGTGACCCGAATCGACCTTTTATCCCAAGACCGCAAAGAGGAGGATACGGAAGGGGCGGAGAACCCCCATCGCGGGACATGAGGACAGTCGTCTGCTACAATTGTAATCAGACGGGACACTTCTCACGGAACTGCCAACAGCCGCGTCGCCGAGCCACCACCAGTCGAATGGCAGACACCGACTATTACGCACAAGAAGAGCCACCCGCACAAGCCAGAGTAGCAAGTGCGGCACCACCGCAACAAAGGGCCAAAGACTGGCTAGCAGGAGTGGCAGGAGAATCGGATGACGTAAAAGACCTCATCCTCCAAGAGATGTGGGGGAAGGAGGGTTTTCAGAACGCCTGAACCCATCGGCCTGGGTGAGGGCGGTTAACTGTAATTCTGTAATCATGACTCACTATCGATCTCTTAGAATCCCAGTCTCGATTCGCACGAATTACGCAATGGCCGACATAAAAACCTTAGTAGACTCTGGGGCGACAGACAACTTCATACGCCCCTCAGTTCGCCAAACGAATGGGCCTAGGACTCCAAACACTGGATCACCCTCGGAAAATATGGAATATTGACAATACGGAAAACAAAGCGGGCAGTATCACTCATTTTGTCGATCTAGAAGTACAAACTAACCAAAGACGACAAAAAATGCGCTTCCTGGTCACAGACCTAGGAAACGAGGACCTGGTACTCGGATATCCTTGGCTGGCAACATACGAACCTACCATCAACTGGAGATACGCCACCATACACGAAAAAATGCTCCCAGTCGTGATACGGTCCATCAATCCCAAACAAGAAGACCATGTCATTGGAAACATCATCACGGAAGAAGAAAAGGAAGACGCAGTAGCAGAATTGGAAGAAGAAAGCCACCTACGCACTACAGCCACGGAACTGGCCTATCGAAGCTAAGCAGTTCCATGACAAAGTAGAACTTCCCTCGACTTACCAACAATTCGCGAAGATTTTCAGTGAAGAAGCGTCCAACCGATTCCCCCCTTCTAGGCCATGGGATCACGCCATCGAATTCAAAGAAGGCACTCCACTAGCAATCGACTGCAAGGTTTACCCCATGACGCAAGAAGAAGACGGCAAAGCTCAAGGAATTCCTAGACGAACAGCTGAAGAAGGGATACATTCGCCCATCCAAATCTCCCTACGCATCCTCCTTCTTCTTTATCAAGAAAAAGGACGGAAAGCTGCGCCCAGTACAAGACTACCGGAAGATCAACGCCGTCACCATCCGCAACCAATATCCCTGCCCCTCATCTCAGACCTCATTGGAGACCTCAGCCAAGCACATACCTACACAAAATTAGACGTCAGATGGGGGTACAACAACGTGCGCATTAAGGAGGGAGACGAACACAAGGCGGCTTTCAAAACACGGTATGGACTCTTCGAACCTACAGGTCATGTACTTCGGACTCACCAACTCCCCGGCGACCTTCCAAACGATGATGAACACGATCTACCGAGACACCATTATGAAACACGAAGCCAAAGGAACGATCATACGGGTTTACATGGACGATACCGGTATCGCAACTAGGGAACCAGCAGGGCAAAAGGAACATGAGGAAGCAGTCCACGACGTATTACAGGTAGCCGCAGAGCACGACCTCTATTTCAAACTTCGAGAAATGCCTCTTCAACAAGCCGCGAATGGATTACCTGGGGGTAATCCTTGAAAAGGGGGTAACACGCATGGACCCGGTAAAAATTTCGGGCATCAAAGACTGGCCAACGCCAACAAAGGTCGTGACGTACGCTCATTCCTGGGCTTCTGCAATTTTTACCGACTCTTCATTCGCGGCTTCGCCACACACGCAAAACCACTCAACAAACTCACGAGAAAGGACACGGAGTGGAGATGGACAGACTGAAGAAGACAAGGCGTTCCAAAAGCTCAAAGCACTAGTCACGGAGGAACCGGTACTCGCGCACCCAAAGCTCGACGACCCATTCGAACTCGAAGTGGACGCCTCGGGATTCGCAACAGGGGCAGTACTACTCCAGAAGAAGGAAGACGGTAAACGACACCCAATCGGATACTACTCGGCAACACTCAGTGAAGCGGAATGAAACTACGACATATACGACTTAGAACTACTGGCTATAGTTAAAGCACTGCGACACTGGAGACCCTTACTAGCCGGATCACCACACAAGATCAAAATTTACTCCGACCATATGAACCTCCAGTACTGGAAACTACCGCAGAAGATTAGTCGAAGAGTCGCTAGGGAAGTATTAGAACTCATGGAATACGACTTCGAGATTCACCACATCCCAGGAAAGAAAAACGGTCGAGCCGATGCCCTATCCAGACGACCCGACTACGACCAAGGAGAATGGGACAACGAGAACGTAATAGTACTGCCGGAAGACGTGTTCGCGCGAACAACGTCAGTACAAGCAACCCAAGACCCACCGCAGACGGAAATGACCCTACGATACTGGGTGGACCCTCAACAACTGAAGTTCGTAAACGAAGCATGGTACAGACAAGGGAAGTACGTTATTACGGGATCCTTGGTTGAGAAACGGAAGCTCATCGCTGCACACCATGACCCCCCAGTACACGGACACCCGGGGATTGCACGAACTACAAGACTAGTGGAACGAAGGTACTGGTGGCCAGAGCTGAAACTAGACGTCCGAAACTATGTGCAAGGATGCGCCGAATGTCAACGACACAAGGTCAACACTCGACCTACGAAAGCCCCGCTCGTACCCATCACACCAAAGGAAGACGCCCTACCATTCGAGACCATAGCCCTCGACTTCATCACCAAACTCCCGACGTCACAAGGGTATGATACCATTCTAACGGTAATGGACCACGACTGTAGCAAGGCCTCGGTCTTCATCCCCTGCAACGAAGAAGTCACGGCCGAAGATACAGCAGGACTCTACGCTGCTCACGTCTTCAAACACTTCAGATTACCGTCGAAGATCATCAGTGACCGAGACCCCCGATTCGCCTCTAAATTCACACGGGAACTGTGTCGAATCTTAGGGATCCAACAAAACATTTCCACAGCATACCACCCCAGGACAGACGGACAGTCTGAACGTACCAACCAGTGGCTAGAACAATACCTCCGATTCTGGACGAACGAGCGTCAAGATAACTGGGCAACCTTCTTACCAATAGCAGAATTTGCGCATAACAACTGGCCCCACGAGGCAACAAGGAAGTCCCCATTCTCCCTCCTTATGGGATACGATCCACGCGCTGATTGGCTCGATAAGCCGTCCCCTATTCCCCAGATCACCACGAGGCTCGAGCAATTCTGAGAAGCCCAGAGAGAAGCACACGATCTCATCAAAAAGGCACAATCGATGTGGGTAAAACACCGAGACACACCCAAGTACCAAGTCGGGGACTACGTGTGGCTAGAAGGACGTCACCTAAGAACAAATCAACCGACGACCAAACTCGCGGCAAGGCGGCATGGCCCTTTCAAAATTACACGAGTCTTATCACCGGTAAACTATCAGCTTGAACTTCCCACGCAGTGGAGCATCCACCCAGTGTTCCACATCGACCTTCTCACGCCTTATCGCGAAACGCCCATGCACGGAGAAAATTTCCAGCGCCCACCACCGGATCTAGTAGAAGGAGAAGAAGAGTATGAGGTCGAGAAGATTCTAGACCATCGGCACTTCGGCAGAAAGAAACGCCTCCAGTACCTGATCAAATGGAAGGGATACTCCGACTCGGAAAACCAGTGGGTCGATAAGGACGACGTGTTTGCAGATGACACCATAGCTGAGTACAAATCATTGAATCCCCGACTCGTAAGCAGCTTAAAAGCAGGACGAACGGAAGGATACCTCCCATCCCCACTTCATCCTCGACACACTGGAGTCCTCATCTCTTCCATTCTCTCAACCATGTCCGTTTCCTCTTCCGCCGAGGCCATCTCTCGTGTTGCCCAAAACGCGGGACCTCTCACCTATCAAGAAGTCGTTGAAGCCCTCCAGTCTACGATCCCCGCCTCCTACGACGACGGCACCAGCAACCCCGCCACCTGGTGGATCCTCTCCCAGGACGGACAGCGGATCAACGAGGTCCCATTCACAACGGCCGAAGTTGATCGGCTTCGCCAAGCTCTCCCAGAGCTTGAGCGTTCCCCATCTCGACCTGTCCCAGTACGAGTCGAGTATCGAACCGAGGAAGAAACCCAAGACGCCAGCGACAGTCGACTGGAAGCGGTGGCAGGAGCAGAGGTGGAGGCAAGTAGCGGAGGATTGGCAGAGGGAGCAGTTACGGAAAGCGGCGGAGCGGCGCCGGGAAGCCCTTCGGAGGCGACGCGAGTGGACGAGGGAGAGGAAGGAACGGCAAGAGGCGAGGAGACAATCCTCGAGCAGGTCGGAGGGAGCTTAGCGGACCACTATCCAGCTGAGCACCCCCTCATCTCCACCGCTACCGACACTGACGACCCCCGTGAAACCCCGTACGCATGTGACACCAGGGGTCGTCCCCTCTACCGAGGGGGTGCAAGGGCGGACGCGCCGCCCCCCTTCCCTCTCTTCCGACTCCGACACGCCGCCCTCGGGCCGCCTCCTCACGGATACAAGTACAACCGCGGGGAGGACTTCGTGCACTACCCCATCACCGACGGGCAGGGGGTTATGCGTCAAGCCGCGTATGTGCAGGTCGTCATGGGGGCCGACCCCATCGTGCTCGGACTCGTGCCCGACAGCGAGAAGGTGTACTCGCAGCCCCTGTATGCGGAGCCTCACGTCAAGGCCACGGGGAAGGACCAGTACCCCCAAGAAGACATGGCCTTATTCGCCGGCGGTTACCACGACCGCCCCCGCCTCGATCGCGCCATCGGGGAGCTTCACGACGTCAGCCTTCGAGCTGAGGTGCACCGATACCGCACTTACGCGTACGAGGCCGAACGGATGGAGCAGCGGCTCCATCAACTCGCCGCCACGCTAGGAGGGATCAAGGGGGAGCTCGCCCGAAGTAAGTTCCGGCTTGAGATGGCTAACACGTTGGAGCGGGTCGAGGAGGTGCAGGCAGGATGGATGTCGGGGCCTCACATTCGCCAGCGTCGTGGGCGCCGCGGCTGAAAAGGGGGTGATGTCGCGGTATGGACTTCAAGGACTCATTATACGGTACGAGATGTGGATACGGACGCTTACTATACGGTTATGACTACGATAGTAAGTAGAGATTAGTCATGGACAGGAGTATCAGTCAGCACGTCGTGTTAGCATGTGATTGCTAGCATGACTCATTACTAGGATAGCGGTGGTAGGGTTCGAGCTATTACTGCTAGTAGTCGTCATGTTTGAGAGGAGCTTTAAAGCTACCTCTGTAATCTGTATAAATAGTGGGGTGTGAAGACCAAGAACGCTATCTTGGTCTTCTTCTCAAATACCACATTATCACTCGTCTTCCAAGTCAGGACTCTCGGAGTCCTTCTGACGCTTCGCGCCTTCGTACTCTTGTCTTGACCTCCGAGTCTAAGACTCTGGCCCTTTCGACTCATCAAGTCGGAGTTGCCTTGGCATTACTAGGGCGTATACTGTGGATCGCCCTAGTCGTATTCTACGGGATTACCGAGACCTTGCGCACCTCAGATCGATCAGCTAAGTCGTGAACGCCTCCATCCGAGTTCAAGTCGAACTAAACGCTGTGGTAGCGTTACACCGTGTAATTCTCTTGTGTCGATGTCGCAGCGGTAGTGTCTTCCAGCTGGTCTGACGACGTCCCACCGATTGTCTACTGGATTCCACGTAATCTCTGTCCAACAGAAGTTGGAATAGTTGTACTCAACTGGGCGGTATCTGATCGTTTCCCCCAGGAAGTCTACGAAATAGCCGGTGTCTCCTCTGTATTCCCTCCACCTGGCTGCGCCTAGGAATCGTCGCGGTACTGATCGTTCTCCTCTGGTTTCGAGGCTGTAGGGTCGAAAGTTTCTCCACTGATCTCTTGTAGTGAACGCCACGGTTGGCTATCTTGGTCTTAATGTAACGCTACCACAGCGTTAGTTCAACTTGAACTCGGACAAGGGCGTTCACAACTTAGCTGGTCGGGACTGCGCGTGCAGCGTCTCAGTAATCCCATAGAATACGACTAAGGCAATCCACAAGATATGCCCCAGTAGTACTAAGGCAACTCCGACTTGATGTGCCGAAAGGGCCAGGGTCTTAGACTCGAAGGTCAAGACAATAAGACAGTTGTCCTTGAAGACGAGAAAGGCTTTGAAGCCTTTAGAAGACGAGTGATGAAGTGGTATTGAAGAAGAAGACCAAGATAGCGTATCTTGGTCTTCACAGCCCACTAGTTATACAGATTGTAGAGGTAGCTTTGAAGCTCCTCTCGAACGTAACTACTACTAGCAATAATAGCTCGAACCCTACTACTGCTGTACTAGTAATGAGTCATGCTAGCAATCACATGCTAACACGATGTGCTGACTGATTCTACTGTCCATGACTAATCTCTACTTACTACCGTAGTCATAACCGTGTAGTAAGCGTCCGTCTCCACTTCTCGTACCATATGATGAAGTCCTAAAGTCCGTACGCGACACAGAAGTCCAAATCTAACCATAAGGGTCAGATACCGTATAAGGAAGGGAATGACTCAATCATATCCCACGAGACATCACACTTCAATTTGTGGCGTCTCAACACTTAAGACTGGTGCTGAGCCCACAAAGGATATCATTGCTTGGTGGGGGGTAAGTCATGTCTTTATTTAAACACGTTGAGATCCTGACACAATGGAACCAGAGCAATACCAGATACCCAACATTGAAGCGGATGGCACGCGACTACCTTGTGATTCAAGGCTCAGCAACTCCTTCAGAGCGTGCTTTTAGTAGTGGAGGTATTACTGATACTTCACGGAGAAACAGGTTGCGGCCAGATGTCTTTGAGGGACTTCAGCTTCTCAAGAGTGCTTACAGAAATGGGCACATCTCGGCCACAACACAAGCAGCACGCAATGCAATGTTGTTTGATGGGGATGATGAGGATATAGAGTAGTTTCATATGCTCGTCAGTAGTTGTACATAAAGTTACTAGACACAGAATTGATTGTTTTTCTGAACAAGACCTCAAAAGCATTAAGCAATGTCTTTTGTTGTACACTTCCTGGTTACTCTGCGCTTTTGGTGTGATTATAAAAGCAGGGTACTCATTTGGGTTCGTGTAACGTTTGGCCCTCCGGTACGCGCCACTACACCACCATGTAACCCAGAAGACCCGTCCCCCGTGAAGTTTGTCGCCTGGAGTCCTGCAAGAGATCCGTTAGACGCCGATGCTCAAGCAGCCGAAGAAGCTGAGGCTAGAGAACGCCTCTGGAAGTTCCACCAAAGTCGCGCTCTACACCTGCGCGCAGCTATACTGGCCACCCAGTATATGTTCCCGCAAGACCCACCTCAACGTCCGGAAGATTAGCGCCCGATGACGTCATTGCCCGTCACGTGACCCTGGCACGTGACCTGGCCCAGACCGCGCCAGAAGAATCCAGATGAGCTTGTGCCTGGATTGGAACGTGTGTTATCGATTGTGCCTGGTTTGTGATCCGTTACTGTATTTGTCTTGATTTTCCCGTACCTTGTCCCTGTGGCCTGATGCGCCCATGGACTGTATGTTTCAGCCACCATCAGTGGCGTTGGACATGTGTTTTCCGCAGTTCCGCAGTTTCCGCAGCATTCATGTGACAGTTGTATTAGGGTTTCAGCTGAGTTCCAATAGCTCCCCTCACGAGTATAAGTAGCACGTAGAAGCGACCTTAGACGGTAGCTTTGACTTCTTGTATCTTCCGTACAACCTAGTCCGAGTAGTTCCCCAGTCCCCTCTGCTCTCAATCCCCATTCTCTTCTCTTTGCCCTACGTGCCCTCGGAGTTAGTCCAGCATCACAGCGGCGTCCGTACCCTACGCAGACCTCGGAGTTAGCCCCTCTGCTACAGCGGTGTATCCCCCTCCCTTCCCTTATCACGTGACCGATTGATTGAGCGTGCTAGCTCAGCGCATACGAGCGAAGTCATTCATTTCTTTTACCTTTTCGTTGCTATCCGAGTCCTGCAGATCGTCCGTTTCGGACTCATCCTAGAAGACCAAGAACGACAGCAAGCGCTAGCTCAAGCGACAGAACAAGAGCGGGTCAACACCTAGGTCGTTAGGAACCCCTGAAAGCCGGTCGAGTGCGATCTCCCGAAGTGCGCCCTACGGAGCGTAACAGTTCGGTTCAGGGTTCAGACCCTCCCTGAACTGAACTGAACCTATGTGAACCTGAACCCTTGGTTCAGTTCAAGGGTTCGGCCAAACACCCTGAACTGAACCTTTGGTTTGGTTCAGGGTTGTTACGATTTTCCCTTCTATCTTCCATGGACGCTTCCGCTCCTTACTTCTTATTCCTGCACCCCACCTTGTTACGCCCATAACTCATCACACGCCCAATCATTTCCCATGATCTCTTCGCCGCACGATACGCCCTTATGTCCCCTTCCTTGTATATCAAAGTTCACGGCGCTCCGGTCTCAGCTGACTCCCACTTGACCCCGCGCAATCATCATGTTTCCTACTATAGTTCTGCCTTTGTTCTGCTTTTACTTAGGACTCCATGTATCGCGCCATATGTTTGTTGCGTACAAACATCCTGTACTAGTATATAAGTCGCACGCTACCTAGCTTGTACGGTAGACTTGACTTCTTGTGTAATACCACATCGTTGTCAATCCACAAACGACTTTATGCTCGCTTTTTCGCTTGAGCACGACTTTGGTTCGCCTTTGCGCTTGAACCCCAGAATTCCCGACTACCACCTGCGTGTCTGAGGAGACCGAAGGGTGCTTATTCATCATCGAACTCAGTCTTAACCGACTATCTCCCGTCCCGTTACCTCGGCTTGAACGACTTAGTGACGTGCACGTCGCACATAACGTTCCTGTGGTAACGTTACAAGGGTTCAGCAAAAAGGTCCAAAGAACTGAACTGAACTGAACTTTCCCATCACTACAGCTGACCAATAGAAGAGGGTCAGAGCGGCGCTATTACAGCGAAGTTTTGATATACCTATAGGCTTAATGAATTTGTCGACACGCTTCCCAATTAATTTTAGCAATGATTGTCACTGCTTGGTTGCTGTTTTCCTACTGAGTGTGAGTCAAGGTAAGGGGTAGCCTCACACTTGATCAAGTGTGATGTCGCCCACCTTCGTGTGACTGAGGGAATGTTTCGCAGGGGAAAAGTGGGCAAGAGAATTCTGAATTCTGTTCCCGTTGCGGAACCCATCAACTAAATACATCAGTGAACTACTACACGCTTGCGTGTCACACTGACATATTTCCCCTATTCTTACAATACCACATCTGAGACATAACTAGGAAACATCTCGGAAACCCTGCAATATACAAGCTTGCGCGTCGCCTGAATAATATCCGCAAGTCACAAGATCACAGATGAGTCATGTTCACAACATTGAGATCAAGATCACGGAGCTTTGCGGTTGTACATAGGTCTCAAGGTAAACTGAGCCCAGGAAGTCGGATAAGTCACACGCTAGTCAATATTTACGCGATAATACCTTCCTACTCGATCCCGCCACTTGTGCGAGGTCTTCTCGTAGTGGTATCCTATCCAGTCTGGTCATCCACATGCAATCGTGTACATCCCCCCCATGAGCAGTTCCGGCTCATCATAATAATATTCCAACACCATCAGACGTCCAGCAGCAGCACGTCCCTTCCTTGGACACGCGGAACTGCTCCGCGATCTGCCATGCATTCTGGTGCACTGAGAATCTGAGATAAGGTTGACGTAGTACTCCTCCTTGTTCGCCCTCGTCATGTCTTGTGTAATGCTGCCTGGCCTGAGCTTGACGACGACGTGCCTTCCGTCACGAGGAGCGTCATGTCTCGTCGAGCGCACCCATTATACCGTTCTCCCTGTAATAAAAGGAGGCATCAGCCGATCTCCACATCCACGATGGTGTGCACGTACGACATCCAGGTAGTACAGCCCACATTCTGCCACTTTAAGGCCCTTCGTATTCACCTCCTTGTTGAGGACCTTATAAAAACCTGGCATGAGGCACCGATGGTCGAATATGGCGAAGCTAAGAACGCATATGATGAACTGAAGTAGTCGAGGTACTCCGGGTTCGCGCCCGAGGTTCTGTTGTTATGGTTGTCGTACTCCGAGTGCTCGAACGGGTCGTAGCTCGCATTGAACATCTCATGTGTGATGAAGAACCGCTCACGGGAGACATTGCCATTTGCCATATAGTCGACCCACCCCCAAACCTTTACAACGAGCCGCTGGCGGAGGCCCTCTATCCGGGGACCCATGATCGTCGTGAATGCGTCCTCGAATACCCACCCGCGGCACACGCGCACGTCGAACTTGGCGTTGACAATCTGGGTGGCTTCAGGAGTAGACGATCTTTTGCTGGCACTAGTCGTGCTTGTGCTGCGGCGCGTCTGCATCGCCGACGGAAGCTGTCGTTTGCGTGCTGTGGTCCACAAAGTGGACAGAGCGGCGCGGTTCGTGAGTGTGGTTGTCGCCGCCGCCGAGTGTCATTCCACGTTGTCGTACGCGTGCAATGGTCGACGAAATAAGGACGACTACCGGGTGTACGGACCCTCCCATCCGAGGGCAAGCGAACGTCGGCATAGGCACCGTCTGAGTTGGTTGTGTTCGGAAGCGATGGAATCGGGAATAGGTACTGCCAGATTGAGTGTAGTCACGGTGCTGCGGCCTGGTAACGTGTTGTTGATGCTACCTGCGGAAATCGGCCATGGGGATACACGGACATTATTGAGGCTCATATTGAAGGGCTGGAAACTATCAAGTTGTTGTTGTTGGGGGGGGGGGGGGGGGGGTAACGTGACAGTACCTATCCCCTCAAGCTTTAACCTTTAAGCTTTAAGATTGACCTTCTTCGCGACCCCTTTACACCCAAACCATACGCTCAATAGGAACATTTGCAAGCTTTCCTCATGCCCTAGTTGCGCTGGTACAGCAGTGGGCGGCCCGCGGAGAGATAGGCCTAGTCCGGCCCAGTGAGTTACATGATGCGACTCCATAGCAAAAAGGCATGTTTCCTTTTCTGTAACCACAATACAGCGGACCAACTCTAGCTTGTACATATTTGAACAAATGGGACAAAAAGATACTAATGCACACAAAGTGTAGACCCGTAGACGCTCTGTATCGTCCTTCACCTCTTCTCCCTTTCATGAGCTTGAATGAGGTCTCTCACTCATTGTTCTCCGCAATAGCGCCGGCGCCATACTCGAGTAGAATCTGCACGATCTTGGGCCTCCCAAGTAATAACGCCAGATGCAATGCGTTCGCCTGGTCGTTGTCCGGTATGTCCGCATCCACGCCGCGCTCCAGTAACAACTTTGCAGTCTCGACACCATGGTCTTCATCATCATATTCACCTTGTGACACCAAGTGCAAAGGGGTCTGGCCCCGGTCGTTCGCCGCGTTGGCATTCGCGCCATGGTCGAGGAGTGCCTGTACTATCTCGAATCTCCCGTGGTATGATGCCAGATGCAACGGGGTTATGTGGTTAGTATCTTGTGCGTTCGCGTTGGCACCCCGCCTCAGTAGTAGCCGGGTAAGAGCAACTTGGGAGTTGTGGTTTATACCCGACACTAGGTGCAGCGGGGTCTGGCCCCGGTCGTCCTCCGCATTGGCATTTGCGTCATGGTCAAGGAGTACCCATACCATCTCTAACCTTCCATTGTATGACGCGATATGCAACGGGGTGTTGAGGAACTTATCTCGAGCGTTCACGTCGGCGCCGCACTTCAGCAATAGCAGTGCGAGATCGGGACCATCTTGGGACACTTGGGGGTCGCGGTCGCATACTATGTGCAGTGGCGTTTGGCCCCCTTCGTTCTTCTCGTTGGCGTTCGCACCGTGGTCGAGAAGCACCCGTACCATCTCGAACTTCCCGTGAAAGACGGCGAAAATTAAGGGGGTGATGTGATCCTTATCTCGCACATCGACGTCAGCACCGTGCGTTAGTAATAGCCGTGCGAGGGCGAGACCATCTTGGGCGTCGTGGTTCCCTTCTAATACTAGTTGTAATGGGGTCTGGCCCCAGTTGTTCTGCGCGTCGACATTTGCACTGTGGTCTAGGAGGACACGTGCCATCTCGAGCTTTCCGTGATAGCACGCGACATGTAGCGGAGTAGCGTAGTCATTGTCTTGTGCGTTCACATCTGCGCCACGCTCTAATAACTGCAGAGCGAGAGCGAAAGCATCTTGCGAATTGTAATGGCCTTCTAATACCATGTGCAATGGCTTCTGGCTACGTTCGTTCTCCGCATTAGCATTTGCGCCGTGATCGAGAAGTAACTGTGCAATTTCTATCCTCCCATGGTAAGATGCGAAATGTAGCAGGGTGCTGTGGTCCTTGTTTCGTGCATCCGCGTCGGCGCCGTTCTCGAGGAGTAGCAGTGCAAGATCGAAATCATCTTTGGAGTCGCAATTCTTTTCTAAGACTAGGTGCAACGGGGTCAGGCCTCGATGGTTCTTCGCGTTGACGCTTGCACCACGGTCGAGAAGTGCCCGGGCGATTTCGAGTCTCCCATGATAGGATGCGAAGTGTAACGGGGTTTCGTGCTCTATGTCTCGTGCATTAATATCTGCGCCTTGCTCCAGTAATAACTGCACAAGATTACGACGATTGTGTTCGCGCTGGGAAACCTCTCGCCTTGACACCAAGTGTAATGGAGTCTGACCCTTATTGTTTCGAGAATCGATGTCTGCATTTTGTTCCAGTAGGATCTGCGCTACCTCGAGTGCGCCGATATCTGCTGCAAGATGTAGGGGAGTACCGAGATCGCCCTGCCGAGCGTTCACATCCGCGCCATGTTCGAGTAGGAACTGTACTGCCTCGACAGCGGCGTGATGGGACCATAGGAGAGCGTTGTGCAGTGGTGTCTGGTTTCTCATTCCTCGGACATCAACATCCCCACCGTGCTTGAGCAAGACTTTCGCAACCAGAATGTGTCTTCCACGTAGGGCCGCAAGTAGCGGAGACTGGTATCTGCCACCGATAGCGTTTAAATGCTTCGGGTGCTTGCCGGCGAGGTGTTCAACTAGGTCATGGAATCCACAAAGCGACGAATAGTACAAGGGATTAGGACTCTTCGAGGGTGATTGCGACCCCCAATATATCGGTGGGTCTATATTGTGTATCCGAACCCATGCCGCAAAATGTGGTTTGTCCGGGTCAAAGAGGGACACCATCCCATCCTTCACGTGTGATGCGACATCCTCGAATTGGGCATGCGCGACCCAGTGTTGAGCTGCATATTTGGCCAGAGGGAAACCCTTGGAAGCCTCATCGTCGGTGTGATCGTCCAAATGGAGAAGAAATCCGAGACAGGCTCGCGCAAGAATGGTGTGTGCGGGTTTTGGGAGAACGTGATATCGAGAGATGTCTTCGGTTGACGTCGCGAGGCGATTCGACGTCAAGAATTCTTTAACGGAGAAATGGGAAAACTGGACGACCTGAAATGCCGTTATTGTCTACGATAGCGATCAGACTTGAGCATGTAGACAGGACGGCCTGTTCTTGGTCTTTCCACCGCCAATCCGCATGGAACTCCGGAATGTCTTCCTCGGCCACGTCAAAGTCAAACGCAAGAATTTCAGCGAGTTCCTCGACACGAAGCGGCCTCATGGCGACGGCGAGGCAATGAAGGAGACGACGGGCGTGTTCTTGATTATTCTCGTTGATATCCTTCAACACGCGTTCATACGTCTCATCCAGGTTCTTGGGTAATTCGTCAAGAACCCGTCGCACATTTCGCGAAAATGTGTGTCGCAACACCTCTAGCTGACAAAAAACCCATCGGAACCTGTGCGATTAATGATGAGATGACTTATCCAGGCGTAAGGAGCAACGTCCTTACATTCCATCCGCTCTTTCAGATAGTAATTCGACAGCCAGTTTCTTATCGTCGTCCCGCAATCTCTGCAACTTCCTGTCCGAGTACATAACGGAACTCACGTAGTCAGAAATATCCTTCCTTTGTCCACTTTCATCGTGAAGCGAAACAGCGTTAGAGGCCAGTAGCTCGAGTCTTGTCTTTATGTCAATCTCCGGGCGGCTGGTTACGCATATATGTAAATTCGGAAGGTGCTGGCGAACGAGGTCCTCCACAAGGTCAAGTACCGCTTCTCGTTGTGTCGGCATCCCAGAAAGGTCAGGACACTCGTCAAGTGCGTCGACGACGATGTAAACTGGGTGTTCGGCCGAGACTCTGAGCATCTTCTTCAGACAACTTATCAACACGCCATTGCTGGGCTGTTGCGCGCCGTTCCCGTGCTCTGAATAAACGCGGGAAAGTACGTCACAACAAGAGTTCGAGTGTACAGAAAGTTGGATGAGTAGCGAGGTGACAAAGTTGCGAACATTTTGCTTGTCCTTGTCCCGAAAGTCGAAGTAAAAGTATGCCAACGAAGCTGGTCTTGTTTTGCTATATTCCATAATGCGTTGTATTATTGCAGAACTTGCAGTCAATCAGTTACGGTGGTTAGCAATATTGGCTGGGAAAGGAACGAACCAAAGGACGCTCTTCCCAGATCCCGCTGCGGGACACCATTAATAATTTATCAATGGAGGAAAACGGGAACGTACGCTTTCCATGAATCCATAGGAAGGAGCCGATTGACATCCAGTCCATGAACATGTTACCTTGAAAGAACCACGTGGCTGTCCTCTCGTGGAAGGTCTCGCATGCGATGTTGTGATTCGTTGACGGGTCCGGTGGAGAGAACCATTTTCGAACGCTCTGTCGTATTTGCTCCCCTGCGACGATTTCAGTCTCCATGACGGCGGCAATAATAGAGATCACGGACATTTTACTTCGTCTGTATTGTCTGCTATCTGTTGTACAGTTATCCGGACCGTCTTCACATCTAGGCGAATCGAGTTAGTGAGACGTAGACGCTCCGTCGATAAGGGTTGCGCACCGTCTTTGAGGCCACCGGTGTCCCTCAGAACCTGAGCTGTCGCCATCCGATGCTCCTCTTGTATCAGGTTTTCCAACCTTTTGAGCGCATCCTCAATATCCGTCCTTCCCAGGAGCTTTTTGAAGTACGTTTCTGAAGACGATGTGAGAAGGTTCTAATGATAAATACGTCTCTCAGAAATGATTCACTTGTTCTACTTTGTTCCATCTCCTTCGTTGCGATGGAGAGGATACACAGCACCTCGACGACGACCTTTACCAGAACCTCGGCCAATTCAATTGCCGGAGAGTTTTGAACATAGACGCTAAAGCGCCTGAAGAAGTCCCCGATGCGCTCAAACAGGCCGACAAGCACATCATGGCTTTCTCTGACGTCCTTTGCCACCTGAATAACTCTAGAATTAACAGTGCATGCAACAAGAGACATGCGGAATACGAGATACGGACAGAAAGGAGGACACCAATTCCAACAAAGATTGCTTTTGCAGGGGGGAACTGCCTGAAAAATAGCGTTACAATGCATTTCAAGTCGCCATGAAGTTAAGCTCCGAGACGTACCAGGCCAATACTCTCACTAAAAGTCGCGGAAAGCGCGTTGAAGACATGTACCGACGAACCGATCCATTTCATTAACCTGTGATCACCTCCCCTAAATTGTTCAAACGCATTGGCGTGATGTTGGAGTATAGTCAGGAAGTCATCAACGGAGGCACAGCGTCCCATATCAGCGGTGAGTGGTTGACCCAGAAGGTCTTTGCCAGTCTTCTTGCTGTACTCGCTCAAGGCGGCATCAAGGATCGATACGAAGTTCGAGGACGAGGTGGATGTTTCTGGGGATGAAGACATGTACCAACGACGGTAAATCTATCGTAATGACTGCTGCTTGGAAAGAATTCGAGTCGTGGGGGAAACACGATGGCTTCGTACGCTTAGGCTGGGAATTACGACACTGCCTCATCCATCATCTATCATGCATCATGTCTCGTGCAACATAACCGAGACGGACCGGATGCGGACCGATTCCAACCGGCGTGGCCACCAGAAACCGCGGTGTAGCAGGGTGCTTATTAGACTCGTAACCAGCCGTTCGAATGAGGATTTTTGAGGGTGTCGCAAGCGACTGGAGGATCCTCGATTCTCCGACTGGTGCAGCTGGGTTTCAAATGGGGGGGCAGCGACTATGATCGGGAGCTGTCAATGCCTGTCAGCCGTATATAGTAGGATATCCTCAATATAGTAACTGGGATCTTGATTGTAAGCCCGATTATCTTATCTAAGATAATATGTCCTCTTGGACGTGTTGCATTGCTCTCGTGTTTCCTCTGATGTCTACACACACTTGTGATACTGTTCTGGGGCTCAGCGACCACCTTCAGTTTCTTCAGACCTGCCCTGGTGATGATCTCAAATGGTTAATATTAAACATTGGTCTCCACAAGCGTCTACCGATGTCATTTCTGGATGCGCTTGAGGAACATGACAGGCTCACTTGTTATCGGGCTGCGCTCGTGTGCTACAGTGTCACCAATTCCACCCAAGTGCCTCGTGAGATGCAGTTCAAGGTTGTACTAGCTAATTGGAATGGGGAAGACTGTCTTGTCTCTGCTGGTACCAGAAGCGGCAAGACGCTATCAATTGCTCTGAATGTGCTGCTGGATGATCCAGATGCGCATCTAGTGACCCTGACAATTTCGCCTCTGAAGCGCCTCCAAGTCACGCAAGAGACTGATTTTAATTCTCAGTATGGAATCCCAACGGTGGTCATAAACGAGGATACGCCTAGGGATGATGCGTGGTGGAGTGTGGGCCACACCTCTTTTGTAATCTGCTTGACCTCACTGAAGTTCACAGGAAAACATATGGAACAGTAAAAATGGTTCTCTTGGATGTGCTAGACTGTTGATCGTTACTGTGGAGCAGCTGTTTAAGTCTCGTGAAGGTCATTTTCCTCGCTTGGCTGTACTTGTTCGCAATCTCTGGTTCCAGAGACACATTGCGTGTGTCATCGTGGATGAGGCCCACAACATTCATACTGCTGGTCTATCTCACTATGGCCTCGATGCCTTCTGCCCGGCATGGGGTCATCTGGATGAGCTGAAGGCCATTCTTCCTCATCGTGTGCACTGGGTCTTCTTGTCTGCCACATTTCCTCCACATATACGCATGACGGTTGAAAAAAAACTCCTGCAACCTGGTTACACAGCCATCCATGTTACTTCAAATCGGCCTAACACTGTATATGCGGCTGTGGTATGGGACATGACATCATCTCGACGTCCTGTGTATCATCCAGTGCATGTTTTGACGGGAAAGATGGCGATGTAGGTGTTAAGGGAGAGGCCCCGAGCTCAAACCCAAAGTCCCGAGTTTCCGATTGAAATTCTCTCACAAATGGCGAACGCAATGACGGATCACTACCATAATGACCCCAAAACGCAGGTCCTCTGTGTGAAAGATGAGAAGGGTCATCTAGTGTATTGGGTATCATGTGAGGGCTAATCTGGATGGTATGAGGTGAGGGAATGACGCCGAACGACCTAGAAAAGAAAAAGTGCATAAATATCCAATACAAGACCAAAACAGACAAGCACGCAATTACCTGCTCTCAATAGCGACAGGGAAAAACCCTTGGTGAGTGTCCAGAGGCGCGCATCCATGATCCAGCACTGCATGATCACCAGCACCCACAGGACTTGTCCATACCGCTGCTGCTGCTGCCATGGGTACGGTAGTTGGCCTGATATCTTGTTGTGTGGCACCACCCAAGCAAATGAAGGCCGGTTCCTGTTCCCCATGTCCATCCCTGGCCCTCCAGTGCTGATGTAGACTTCGAGCCTCAGCAAAGCTCCCAGGGACCGCAAAACAAGACTGGCTCCCACCTGGTGCTAACGGATTTGGCCAAGACCCACCAGAAGAAGAGGTACCAGAGGCAGACCCAAGAGAATATACATGAGTTCCAGGTGTTTGGGGCGTCATGTCGAAGCCACAGAGCAATGCGTTCAAGTTCCAGTGAATTAGAGCCAAGGTATAGCACATAACTTAGATCTTCGACGCATCGCACACGTGACACACAATTACCGGACGAATGGTAACAGATTTCCGATTATCTGAATGGGGTATACCAGATTCCGATTGTCTCAAACTGGAAGGAGCACACTATACATGGACAATCCCCGAATATTCTCTCGATCATAGTCGCTACCCCCCCATTTTAAACTCAGTTGCACCGGTCGCTCTATCGAGCGGTCCTCAGCGCAGCCGGCACCCCCATAGAGCGAGCGGTCACCGGTCTAGGTGCTTATACCGTTCCGTTTCCATCTCCACTTCCTGTGTTACCAGATAATCATGCTAGTCCAACGAAGTCGCCTTAACGACTCAGTATGCATATAAAATCTCATGCATGCGGGCTTTCGCTATGGGTAGTTGGGTTTCTGGGTTCTCGAATTCTGTCGTCGCAGAACAGGTATCAATGGTACCACATTTAATGCGTGTTCATACACATTAATAACACAGCAGTAACTCACTGGTCAGAACCAGTGGCCTTTGGTATTTGCCACCTTCTGGGTGGACCTGGGTGCGCTATCTACCACACATGGTACATGAGACGGTGCCAGAGACTGTGCGCTGTAGTTCCCACTAGAATTTGGGAAGCACCTGCGTTGCCCGCTTTGCTCACTGTGGACATATCCCTAGTCTTCGTCGTCTCTCGGTCTCCATATACTGTTACGACCCGAACTCAGCACTGGCTACAATAACAAGCTGGCTAATTACATCGTTGTCGCGAAGTTATTACTGAGGCACGGTGTAGATGTGAATCCACGAGACAAGGACCACGAAACCCCGTTACATCTAGCAAAGCGCCGATATCCCCCATCCTGTATCACGCAGATTCTTCTGGAGCATGGCGCAGATCCTAACTTGGGGAACGAAGAGGGAAAAATCATACAGTACTACTCGGACGCCAATGCTAATGTTTCTTTGGTTACGTTTCCTAGTTTCGATAGCTACCACCACGAGCGCGACATTTTCATTTTTGCACAGTTATTATTGGAGCACAGATATGAACTCACGACAAAAGCCACAAAAGCCCAGTACTCCTGAAATTTGAATACAAGGGTTTCAATATCGCACGCTTTCTTCTTAAGCATGCAGGCAAGTATAGTATGAACTATGACGTACATTCGACCGCCACAGACTCGGAGTCACGGACTTTCGGACTTTGATTTTTGGCATGCCTCTAGTCACGTGATCAATGAACTGATATTTGACTCCCCGATTGCCTTTCTGGGTTTACCCCACACCCTTGCACTCGCACTGCGACCATACCCACCAGTTGTGTCTTACGCGGATTTGTCTTTTTCTTTTATTTCCTGCATTTTATATCCTGCTGTGTGTATCCAGTAGAATATAGATGCAGATTGGAATAAAAAGGAAAGCCTGCAGATGGCGCTCGCTGGTTCGACCTCCGCTCCGAGTCCCGTTTCCATTCCAAGTTCCCGACCCGACAAACTCAGCAAGATCCGCTCACGCAACGCAATGGCGCCTAGCACCCTACCAACTTGTGGGTACCGTTATCGCGTCCTTCCTGGTCAAGCTCCTGCTTGTTTTCTCGGTAGCGTAAGGCCTAACCTTATCTTCATTTGTCTCATGCTATTTTATCATTCGAGTCCGGAAAGCAGATCCAATTCTTATGACGTGCTGCGTCGGAGAGCGGTCGTGTCATGGTAGGGTCCGTAGGGTCGCCTTCATACCGGGCCGAGTCGATCTTGGTGTAGTTGGATCCAGGTGGCAACACATGATGATATTTTAGAACCCTATCCGATGTTGTAGTTCTATAATGCAGTATAGGATAAAATCGTGTGGTTTACCGGTTCACTTGTTTGACCATCGGATTCAAGGACGAGTTTCGTTTCATTGACCTCAATGATTTGGGGCATTCATTCGAGGCGTCATTGCTCATCTGGCGGCTATTGTGCCTCATGGTCACCTCGTGTCACGTCGTTGAACCTTCATCAATGAATGTTGCATATACTGTAAACATTCAGCAATTACTGTACTGAACGTCTCTCATAACCCGCCCATCTCGTATGCCTTTCTTGTCTGGAACACCCGGTATGTGTCAACGTTCAAATTACTGCCCGCTTTATTTAATGCCTCAGGCAACCCAATGCCCACAGCCCATGCCAGCAAACCCCAGTCTCCTCAGACAGACGGTCAGTCGCGGCCCAAGTAGCTCTCCACGATTGGCCTGTCTTTCTTTCCAAGGGCTCTGGCGTAGCAACCCACCAGCTCCACCCCGATAAGCTGACGCCATAGATACAGGCTCGAAGCCGACGCCCGCCCATGATAACTCCCGACTACCAGACCACCCAGATACCAACGCTATTATTGCTCTCGCGTTTCTTCTCGGTTCCGCGACCACACTTGGTACATACGCCATCTACCGCCGCTTCTTCACGCGCCTCGCGAGCGCTGAGTGGGTCACCCCGAACATTCTAAGGCGTAGGCCTTGGATCACAGGCGTCGTAACCAGGTGCGTCACGAGCCGATTCCTACGACGCCCTCGGCAACTAAATGGCCCATTGGCGCGATTTGGTTTTATTATTAATATAAAATCGTTGGCGCGCAGGGTGGGCGATGGGGACAACTTTCGTCTCTACCACACCCCAGGCTTTGGCTGGCGTGGGCCATTCAAGTTCAGGCACATACCCAGACGTTCTCAAGGTGCGCGCACGGCCTTCCAAACGATCGTCCTTAACCCAACCTGCACCGCGCCGCAGAGTTAGTCGGCAAAACGATCCATATCCGCATGGCGGCGGTCGACGCTCCCGAGGTGAGCATGAGCCCCCCCCCCCACACACACACACCCGCGCTCACAACTTTGACCCCCGTGTCTTCACCCGCAGCGCTCGCATTTCGGGAAGCCGGCGCAGGCGCGCGCAGATGAGGCGCTCGCGTGGCTCAAGGAGCAGGTCCACGGCCGGCGGATCAAGTGCCAGCTCTTCCAGCGCGACCAATACGGGCGCATCGTCGCGCTCCCGCTCCTCCCGCTCCTTCCCCGCCGCTGGTGGTGGCCGCGCTTCGGCGCGACGCGCAACCTGCCCCTCGAGATGGTTCGCGCGGGGTGGGGCGTCGTGTACACGGGCAAGGGCGCGGAGTATGGCGGCTGGGGCCAGGACGTGTACCTCGCAGCGCAGGACCGAAGCGCAGTATGTGTGTTTATGTTTGCTTCTGTTTGCTCTTTCTGACTGGCGATCAAGGGCCGCGAGGAGGGGCATTTGGCATGCTGGCACGGACATAGAGACACCCGCAGAGTACAAGAAACGGTATCGTGCTGAACAAGAGGCGACGCGTGAGGAAGAGCCGGAGACGGAACTGGAAGAGTTTGAACCTGAACCTGAACCAAAGGGCATCCTTGACAAGATATTTAGACGAAGGAAATCGGGCGGGGTCAACTCCAAGATTTGAAGAAAATCCCTGCTTTCGCTGCTAGTACATTCGTGGTGAACACGATAGTACTATCCATACAATAGCGAGGTAGCAAATATCCGATAGTAGTGTAAAGTAGCAAAGACCTATACGAGTAGATTTGTGGATGACCAAACCGAAGCAGTGCACAGAAATACAGGGATCAGCCATCGTCTGCGTCCCTCATTCTGTTGAGGAGCTTCGGGGGCTCTCTGCTGTTGAGGCAGCATACCGAAGAGCTAAGAAAGGGTATGAATAGGCGAGACATACAAGTGAAGGACGAAGGAACTCACAGCTTTGATCTCTCTGACACTGAGCTTGTGTAGCTTCACTCCTGTACCCTCGCCGAGCGCCGCATCAGCTAACCCTAGAAAAAAACATCAATACCTTTATTGCAGGGGCAGTAATCGGACCACGGCATACCCATCTTGACGTCCTGCAGTCGCAACATACGCTCCTCGATGGTTTCTTCTACAACAAGGCGCTTCACAAACACGTCCTTCTCTTGCCCAAGACGATGGACGCGATCGTACGCTTGCGATTCCGCCGCGTAGTTCCACGAGAGGTCCATGCTGCATGGCGTTTCGTGTGTCAATGGGGGCCCGGTCGCGTAAGAAACTAAGTACGAAAGTACACGCACTTGACGACCCGGTTCGCGATGGTAAGGTTGAGTCCGACGCCGCCGCACTTGGTGCTGATCAGGATGACTTTGGGCCCACCCATCCTGCGGAACCCAGCGAGGGCCGCCTCGCGAGCCTCGCTCCTCATCTTCCCATCGTACCGCAAGTTCTGGATGCCGTTTCTCGCCAGCAGCGTCTCGATCAAGTCCAGCATCGACGTCCCTGTTCGAAGCACATATATATCAGTCACGCTGCCCAACCTCCGAGAGAAGATTTCGTCACATTGGGAGTATACGATCGTCTTGTCGCCGGCACCCTCTGCGATGCGGAGCTGCTCTACCAGCGCAACCATCTTGGCACTAGGCTCCAAGTCGTCGTCGCCCCGGCGCCAGGTGGCAACTGTGTGTTGACTGGGCTTCGCAACTTCTTTGCGTGCGACAGGCTGCTTGCCTTTCTTTTGCGACGAAGACTCTTCGGTTTGTTTCTCGGGTTTGACTTTACTGCTTTCGTCGTCATCAGAGGCGTTGGAAGCGCTTGACAATCGAGGTTTCTCCTGCAATAAACGGTAAAGTCAACACGATTATTATCACCTGCCTTTCTCAGAAGCTCACGTCTTTGGGGGAACCCTTTGCTTTCCCTTCAGGCCGGGTCAGTCTTCACATTCACCCGGAGATGCAGCCAACAGCGCACGGCGCACCTTCCTGTTTTGTGCCAGCCAAGATTTGCGAAAAATCCGGCAATTCCTCATCCGAACTCAATTCGACTATTTCTGGCTTCACCTTCACAACGGGCTTTGGCTTCGCAAGTGGCTTCTTTTCCTGTTTAAAAACTGACTTGCTTTCCCGTACAAGACGCGAGCGTTCCTTTTCGGCACGAGCAAACGCGCGCAATTCCTCGTGCGAAGGCTCAAAGGCAATGGAAAGAAAGATGGAGTTAGGACTGATGTCGTTCATTTGCTTGCACACCGGGCCTAGTTCCAAGTTGGCCATCCATCACGCTCAGAGTGAGTAACTAACACCCAGACGGTAAAAAGGGAAGAACATACAGGGACGAAAACCTCTAGCTGCTGCTTCCTCAAACGCCTTCTCCGCAAAATTGTTCTGCCGTTCATCCCCATAGCCGAAGATTCCATCATGGACGATTGCAGACTGACCCATGTCTTCCAAGCAGTCTGTCGCGCGCCAAGTGAACAACTTGTGTACGATAAATAGCGCTCGGCCTCACCTGCGCAGACTTCATGCCCGCATTTCAAAACCCTACCATTGTTTTCGTAGACTGCGCACTGGAGGTTTAGCGGGAACCAGAAACGAGTAACTGGGGTGGTCGCGTACTCTCGTGACACACGGGGCACATAGTATCCTCTTCGTCTGCACCATTCGTGAAGTCCAGCTCAATCGCTCGCGCACGATCTAGTGCCCTGTCGGGCAGAAAATTCATGAGTCGAAAACCATCGCGCGGATGTGAGGCGCTTACCTTTTCTTCATCCGCACAACCCACTCGGATCCCATCACTCTCCGCGCACGTGCAAGTTCCATTTCGCTCTCACCGCTCATCAATAAGGTTGGGTCATCACCCTCCTCTGCTCGGATCTTCGTTTAAAAAAGTGGCAAGAAAATGAATCCGTCAGGAACGGGTCAGAAGAAGAGACGGTATGCTCACGAGAGTGAGATGTGGGTGGCAACACAACTGTCGCAAGCGCAAAATCATCACCAGCACCGCGGAATGGCTGTACACCCATAAATAAGCGAGAGGAAGGAGAAGAAAACTGGGAATTTACTTTTGAATAATCGTCCCTTCGCGAATGAACTTGTTTACCCGAACTTTCGCCTGCTTCTCGAAGTCGTCATATATCTACAGAGCAGATCAGCTTGGAGTACCGTATATCTAGGAATAGCGATTGCACCTGGCGTTCCTCGGGAGAGAACTGTAATGTTTCTAATTCGACGATCTTAGGCGGGAGCGTAAGCAACGGCTTTCCTTCGAGCTTCGAATCCTTGGTCCGTCGCAATAAGATGGGCTTCAGAATACTCTGTGCGCGTGCGCCTGCCAACGGCGCATCGTGAACTTGCACCTTGGTCTAAGAGGTATTTAGACGTGAGATTAGCCTCTTCACGAACGTACGCTCAAAGTGGAGACGTACAATGTGTTCGCGAAACGATTGCCAATCGTTCCAGGGACGGAAACGACCGAAGCGAATCAGCCCGTAAAGATCCACCCTATCATCGGGTCACTTTCGACTATCTATGTGCGCGAATTGAATACACACAGTGAATTTGTGACTGGCGTGCCAGTCAACATCCAACGGTATTTGGCACGAAGTTGAGCAACCACCTTGCTGGCTCGTGTGGTTCTATGTAACCGAAATAAGACTAGTTGACGGATACGAAAAGTAAATTGACACACACCGGTTACGAATGAATTGTGCCTCGTCAAGCACAACGCGGTACCATTTCATACGTGCCAGCAGACCACTGTGTTGGTATTTAGTTGTGACGTGGGGACATATAGGCGATGAAAAATAACCCGTGTTTTGATAGCCATTCAATTTCATCCTCTGGGTCAACATTAGGGTCTTTAATGACAAAGTCTTGGACGAGAGTGTGATACGTCGTGATGATGATCTGCCAAACCGCGCGATGAGATAAGCATTATGCGAAGACAATCGTAAAAAGAACGCTACGTCTTTTTCTCGTATCGCGGATAAATTCTTGAGTTTAGTCTTTCCGTGATGGATATGCGCAGTAAAGATCCCGTTCGTCTTTGATTCTAGTTCTTCCTTCCACTACGCAACCCACAAATCAAAAGACGCATACCGTCACATAATATAATGTCATACTTGGTGCAATAGTGCAGCTGGAACGACGATGAGGATTGTGCGGTAATTTTCATTGGGGTCGGGAGTATTCTTGGTCATAGTAGCAATCATCTGAACGGTTTTACCTATGTAGGGCCATCAGAACACGCGCAGTCCTGCACAGGATGCAAAACAAACCAAGTCCCATATCGTCGCTATGGTTCAAAGCTCAGACAATCAGACAGAGACGCAACAGATGGGTACGAACGCCAAAATCCCGCCCTTGTACGCCGTCTCTTTCTCTTGCATCAACATCCTAGGATGGCAATCTAGCTCTTCTCTCGATACGGTACGGAGTCTTACCAACTGACGCCGATAATTTGGTGTGGGATAAGGCGGACTTCCATCCCTGGAAGGAGGTCCTTTGCACTGAAGGGACGTGGTGTCAGTAGAGAGAAGGTATGAAGCTTTGTTGCACGGACTCCTTCAGGCCTAGGTACTTCATTCCGTCCTTTACTTGCATGTCCTGACCCAGATTGTCGATGGACCTCGAAACAAACTCCGCCAACCTAAGTCAACGTTAACAATTTTACGATTGGTCAGGAGGTACACATGCCGTTGGTCTTGATCATCCCCTCCAAAATCTAATCTGGTCAATGGGCCATCCACTTCATTCCTGACAACAAACTCGGCATCCGACGAACTAGCCCTGTAGATAGATGCAATGAGAGACTGCGTCTCACGAGCAGCACGTTCCTCGGGTGAGAGAATTGGGTCAGTGACCGCCGCATCTAATCTATGTTATGACGACGGAGAAGGTCAAATTTGAAGAAAGTTACGTACTTGGAGACTGAGTATTCGCAAGGAGGCCTGAAGGCAGCTCTCTGAGGTCGGCACGTGGCACTCGGGGTGCTTGACGCTTGTTCAGGGGTGCTACTAGTGCGCCGGTGTATCCGGCACCTCGCCTACGCTTGTCGCCAGTTTTCTGTGATTGTAGGAGAGACTGAACTGGGGAAAACGACGATTCATCCTCCGGGTCGGAAAGAGTGAAATCGAGGGCTGCAAGGATACGCGAATTTGAAGGCCCTTGTTCTGCCATGATCAATGTAGAGGAGAAAGCAGTGGAGAACTGTAGACGCCGCGCAGGACGGACCAGTCGCGTCCCAATTCGGCGCGTCTGTTCCCGTGGCATTGCTTACTCACGACTGTCTTACCTTAATAAGCAACCAACTAGTTGTGGTCCTAGCCTCGCTGCTCTTGGCTTCCTAGGATCGAATCTTATCTCCCCACGATGGTTCTTACGTGGTCACTCGAAACACGTCCATTTATTATATCTAAGCGGAATGTTGATCTGTTAGTCATCTCTAGCAACATACTTCCTGGGAAGCAGCGAGGGCGAGGTCCACGTCCAAGCGGTTGCCCAGTCTGCCTCAAAACCGTATATGCTCTACCACCAAGTCCGTGTCGGAACCTTACATTCCGGCCTCATGAATTTAGGGCATGAACTCTTTGGCTGTCGATTCTCCTGCCCTAACACAGGTTTGTACCCTAATCCGCAGCTGCTGCTAAATACCCCTGAAAAGCGTGTGTGAAAATAGCACATCGAGAACAGTCCTCGACTCACCTCCCGATCTCCCAGAAACTCGCCATATGCCAGTGCGATGGCGATCCAAAACCCAAGATCGACTCCAAGCTTCCCAACTTCGTCGATGTGTACCTCGAAGACACCCGTTGAGGAACCGACGGAGAACACGGGCGTAGTATCGTGGAAGGTGAAGAAGGGTGCCGGACCCTGTGCTATTTGTGAAGAGTGAGCGCTTTCTGTCGGCGCTATCGTCGGCCCGTCTGGAAGCGGGCTCAGCGAAAACGAGTTGGACTGCGTGGGTGCGCTGTTCCTTAGGGCACGGAGTGCTCTCGAAAATAACCCCTCGGACGCTGGGGTCGCAGAGACGTATGTGTGGGGTGACAATATAAACTGGGAGATCACGGGACGCATCCTCGGATGCCGCTGCGCAAGCTGGTCAAGCTTGGCATGTACAGCGCTCGGAGATGGCGGTGCCACGAGTGCACTCGGAGGCGTAGGCGCAGGGGGGTAGGTGTGTGTCTGTGAAAATTGGCCGCTGGTTGCGTCTGTGAGTGTCGCATCCGAATCTGTGGAGGAGTGGGACGCCTCTGGGAAGCGGGACGGAGGGGAAGACTGATTCGTAGACACTGAAGGCGGGGATGCGACATTGGTGCGGCATGAGAACTTAAGGGAGCCAGGAGAATGGTACGGGGAGCTGGGGGGCACGGGGATGAGGGGGACGAAGACACCTCGTGGAAAGTTGGGGGCTCGCAGATGAATATACCATCCACGCAAAGGCCGATGTATTTCCCACAACACCTTCGACGTCGCGTTATCCTACAAATAACAGTTATCAAATAATAGTGTAACAACTACAAAAATGAGACGCACGACCAGATGCTCTATGATTTCACTGTCCGACAAGAGCCGGTCCTATCAATGCCAAAAATCGCATGGTCATATCCGGAGTGAATGGAAAAGAAGACATACCTTGTACCATATGACGCGCTCGCTCTTCTCCTCGGCGACGTTAACCCTGTTCACGGACAAAACATCCGAGCTGACAACATTATTGCACACCAGTAGACACGAGTGGTTATCTTAACTCACCTTCGTACGGTATATCTGACTGTCGGGGAGGTTGGAGATGCTGGTATCGGGGCTTGCATGTTTACGTTACCTGTCGTGGTGGTTGCTTCCAAAGTGTATGGTGAGGGGTTCGCAGACCAGAGGGTATCCGCGGCTGTATCTTGTCCCCACGTTTAATCAATCCAGCGATATCCAGGACATTGTCACCGACCACGACAGCAACGGCCCGGCCCGCCTGGTCGATCACCTCGGCCACGACTTCAACCCGCCCTTCCATTTAGCGCCGTCCTTATGCTCCTACCATCCTCCCATCGGTAACCCACAATCATGTCAACACGTTGGGGCTCAACAGCCCGTCTTCTCACGCTTGGAATAGTCTTTCACCTGGTCTACATAGGAACCGTTTTCGATTGCTATTTCACGAGTCCAGTTGTTCATGGCATGCACCAGCACAGGCTGTCACAGGCGCAGGCAAAACGCCTCGTGCTCATAGTAGGTGCGAGTCTCGTCGATGCTTGCTTTTGGGAGGAAGTTGAAAATCGCCCCTGGCGCCCCGTCAGGCGATGGTCTACGCGCAGACTTCGTCCTCAGCGCAAACGCTTCCCAGATCGTGCCAGGCGCTCCGGAGCGCGTCGCGCCCTATCTCAGGGACATCGTAGAAAGCAGAGGCGCGTATGGTATCTCGCATACACGCGTCCCAACGGAAAGCAGACCCGGACACGTCGCTATCATCGGTGCGTGTGCTCTGTTCGGCTCGGGCGATGTGCGTGCTACTTCGCAACAGGCGGGATGTACGAAGACGTCTCTGCTGTAACCAAGGTGGGCCTCGACATTGTCCCACTGTATATATGCGCTTACGGTGTTGTAAATTAGGGATGGAAGACAAATCCGGTACGCTAATAGTCCATGTTGCCAGGTCTCACTGCTAGACACGGGAGCTTTCCAGGTCGACTTCGATTCCGTGTTCAATCAATCCAGCCACACGTTTTCTTTTGGATCGCCTGATATACTTCCCATGTTTGTTCAGGGAGCCACGCCGGGAAGGGTCGAGGGATGGTCATATCACGAGGATCAAGAGGACTTCACGAAAGGCACGTCGAGGACAACTACTGATCATCAGTCCGCACAATGAATACTGGCTAAACTATTACTAGATGCTACGGCACTTGACATCTGGGTTATTGACCAACTCAAGTCGTTGTTTCGTAATGCCACCACGAATGAGACACTGGATGCTCAGCTTCGCGCGCCTCAGGTGGTTTTCTTCCTCCACCTTTTGGGCCTGGACGTTACAGGACACTCATATCGGCCCCACTCGAAGGTATTGTACGTTCATACTGTCTGTCGTGCTCATCGTCCCTCTCACACTAAAGTAGGAATACATGAATAACATCCGCGTTGTCGATGATATCGTTCGCGAAACTGAGCAACTCATTTCTGGATTCTATGGAGACCAAGAGACCAGCTATATCTTCACGGCCGACCATGGAATGTCCAAGATTGGGAACCACGGAGATGGCGGTAATTTTTCTCGCCTTCCAGAAACATCCCTTGCTCACGCATCCCTCCTCAGATCCCGACAATACTCGCACCCCACTTATTGCCTGGGGTGCCGGTATTCGTAAACCTATCCGTGACCTGGCCCGAGTAGCAGACGATTATTCTACACCGTGGGAGCTGTCGCACATTGTACGGCGTGATGTCGAGCAAGCGGATATCGCTTCATTGATGTCCGCTTTGTTGGGCACATTCTGGCCAGTCAACGGGGTTGGTATCCTTCCCGATGTCGATCCGACCAAAGACGGGTACCTCAGTATGCATGGTGGAGAGAGTGAGGTCGCGGAAGCTAGTGTTGTGAATGCCAAGGTATGTGCTCAAGTATGGTTGTGTATGTGAGCCAACCCCAAAGCAAGGTCGTCTTAGAACACTATCGCGTCAAACATGGTAGGCCGCCTCCCATCCAATCGTACCTTGGATACTTATGGCGACACAGAGCTAAAGAAGGCTCATGCAATCTGGTACAAGCCATCTGAGTTCCTTGATCACCCGTCGTCCGTCTCGGAGTATCCAGGGTCTCAGCGTCTATCTTCGATTGAGAGCCTCATCGCATCCGGTCGCTTCCAGGAGGCTCGGCACCACTCACACGAACTGATCAAGGCGACGCTTGGTGGCATCCGCTACCTTGAGACATACGACCGCACGCTAATTCGCACTATCGTTACCCTCGCCTACACTGGTTGGATTGCTTTCACCGCGGCACATATTCTGGTCCCTCAGCCACCAATGGTCAACTCAATTTGGGTACCACTATTTTTCAGTCTCACGACTGTCGCGTTTTGCGGATTCTTCGCTATCCAACGACTGCCGTGGACTCTGCATATCTACATTCTCTTTCCCTCTTATTTTTGGCAAAATGTAGCAATGAGAATATCTGGGTTGCCATCTGTCATACGCAATCACAAGTTGGACACGAGATGGATTGCGAACACGGCATTCGGGTTTATTTTGGCCGTGGCTGCGTTACAGAGTATGGTTGTACGTCGCCTTATACACTCTTATTGTGCGAGAATTTCTGACGGGACCTGAAGTTTGGGTACAACAATCGAACAATTTGGAGCGTCGGCTTCGTCGCTATTGGGCTCGGGTGGCCTCTAACATCCTGGCCGGAGGGTAGAAGGAAGCTCTTTGGACCGTGGGCAGCTTCGTGTCTTCTCACTGCAGTATTTCCATTGCTTCGCGTGGACCCTTCTGAGAGTCTTGGTACTATGTAAGGATGCGTTGACGCTTGTACCGCCTTGGCTGATGCCAAAGATACAGACTGGTCGGCGGGGTGTGTATGCTATTTGCTGGGGAGCTGGCCGTGCGCAATGTTTCGGAGATGGAATCCACCGTCGCTCTGCATAGACCACGCTTCAACTTTAGAGTCACCGCTCGGATTCAGGTAGTTTGGACTCGCCTGTTCTTTTCTGCTGGTGTGCTTACGTGCCCGCCTCGTTTCAGCTGCTACTCACCGCGCTTAGTATGTTGGTTACAGCAGCTTCTGTGCAAAACCTCCAGGCCAAGCAGGGACTCCCGCGCATAAATCAAGTAGCTGGGTGGGCTGTCTTTCGTGAGTTCCACTCGATTCAGACGCTGGCTTCAATGTGATTGACCTCTGTCCAGTGCTCTCCGCGCTACTCCCGTTTTTCATGAGGGCCCCCAGGACAGCGGAGGGGCGCCTGCTCACCTACTTTCTCTCGTTCTGCCCGTGTTTCGTCCTCCTGTCCATCCGCGCCGAGGGTCTGTTCTACCTGTCGTACTGCACGACTTTGTATCTCTGGACGCGAGTCGAGGAGGTTGTGCGCTCAGAGACACGGAAAACCCACGCGCAAACCAATGATAGTGAACGTGAATCGAGATGGAACCCGCAGCGTCTCAGCCTTGATGACGTCAGAACTGCATTGTTCTTTTTGTTCTTCGTCCAGGTGGGCTTCTTCGGTACTGGAAAGTGAGTGCCACATATTCTGATTCGAAACGAGTACGTTGACCACGAGCTTAGTGTCGCTTCTATGTCGTAGGCTCAGTTCTCTTGGCCCCTGCGCGCCGCCGCTTATACCAGTCAATTCAGGTCATTCTACCTAGAGCCTGTGTACCGGCTGATCCCAATCTTTAGCCCGTTCTTGACGGCAGCCCTTCTCGTGAGCCTTGTCGTAGAGGTGTCCCCCTTCATCAGCTTAACGTGAAACTCCAGCTTTTCAAAGTTTTCGCACCCTTCGTCTTCCTTTCGGCCGCCTTTGCCACCCTGAATGCGCGCTTAGGAATGCCACCTTTTGCGCTCTTCCTGGTTGCGCTCAGCCTTACTGATGGTACGCCTCTCCCTACTTGTTTCTTTGTCTCAGACTGTCAATCCAATGCGCTGACCTCTTCGCACGTAGTGATGACAATGACTTTCTTTTTCAATGTCACAGACACAGGTAAGGAAGCGGGAAATTTGGGCACTCTATGTCCAAAATCCGTTTACATAATTTTTTTTTCGCGCACAGGTTCGTGGTTGCAAATCGGCCAGTCGATATCGCACTTTTGCATCACCTCTCTGCTTCTCGTGTTCTCTGCTGGTATAACATCCTTTGGGGAGACATTGATGAGAGGCACGGTTCTGAGGCTCCCAAAAGGCGACCGATGGGAACCGCAACTCCGGGTGGACGACACCACGTCCACGCGTAGTGGACATTCCCTTTCGAGCTCATCGTTTACAAACAAAGGCATCACAAAACGCAATACAGAATCATAGTACCCGGCACGCTATCATAGGCGCCACCGGAACGACCGATGCGTATTGCGTGCCTTACCATTTATGTCGTAGGCCCAAATACCATAGACTACAGTAGTTGAAAAATACCTCATTGCTCGGTGGTTTAAGTTTGCGAGGATAAGGTGGTAGAATTATTTTTTTCCGGGACCATAGCAATCGCCGCGTCTCTAGTCATAGCATGCGTGAGCAGATCTCGGGCTCAAGGGCAATGAGAAAAAGACAGCAAAGGGGGAAACTAGCGCAACGTTCACGATGACAACTACGGTAACTGACAGGGGGCACTCGGGAGTGCAGACGCGACGAGAGCTCCCAAGGACATTCGAGACAGGAAGGGTACATATACAAAAACCTAGGGTTTATCGAAAACAGGGTCGAGTAGGTGAGAAGCGTCGACGAAGAGTGCACGGGCGGGAGAAGGTGGAAAGACCTATTCTAGTCTTGTGCCGGCCGTTGTAGAGGTGTGCAAAGAAGAGGGCGGTGGAAGGGGGGAAGTTGGGAACTCATCCCAGTGGAATATTATTGGTTGAAATGATTACACGTCTTGAAGTGCAGGCGCGCAGATTCCGAGACTACTGAGACTGATCTGTTCCGAGTCCGAGGGTCCGAGGATTCTTCACAGGTGGCACACGAACGTTGCTTCACAGTGTATTCCAGGAACAGACAAGTTTCTCGATGGGGAAATACAGGTGGTTTGATGCGCGAACCATATTCGGTGCCAGCCTGAGATTATTGGATCCGGAGAGGTGAACAAGCAGCACGTGGTCGTCCGCTTCCTTCGCGCGAGAACCAGACTCGCAGGTGATACTATCATTCGCACCAAATCAAGCACAACCCGGGGCCACTTTTCCCTGTCCACTTTTAATAAGAGCCTACAACCCGAGAACTACACTGATGTCTGATTCTAAAGCTTTGGTAAATCAGCACGTGAGATGCGAGTCTAGTTGCGTACAACGTCTAAGACTGCAGTCTGCGCCGTCCTGTCTAGCTCGGGTCGCAAATTTCCAAGGACAGCGAGAACGAGTTCTATCCATATCTCTTGGGATTCTGTCATCGGCTGGTTCCTCAAACGTTCGTTTAGCGCCGCTGCCAGTTGGGTTCGAAGGAGTTTCAGTGCTAGACCTGTCCTCGCAGGAATGCGGAACCTGATCTTGCGATCCACGGAGGCGGCGTCTGAAACGAGCTACGCCATCTTAGATAACAAAGAGTGGAATTTCAATGAGAGAGATACCTTGAAATTGCAGTCCCCGCACAAAAGTAGAAGAGCGAAGTCGTCCGCCGGCCCTGTCTCCCAGACGTATAGTCTTTTCGAGTACCTATAAAATTCTCGTTAAGCCGGCGTAGCTCCACCCCCCCGGCAAGGACTAACATTATGGTAAAGAACGCCAGCTAGTGCATGCCGAACTCCAGTAGCCTCCTCCTAAAGTCGACAGACGATGGATGAAAGCAACGATTCGGTTGTTGGTCACGGTCTGCAGTCCTTTCTCCGGGTCTATGCTAAGTATCTTCGGGTATAGACCTACCGTCAAAGCAGCGTTGATGAGAGCGACATTCTCGGAGTAGAGGTCAAGCTCCGGAGGCAACACGACAAATCTCGTCCGGCCCCGACTGAACCGCACTCTACGATAGACAGGATGAGAGGAGTTACACCTAATAACACAGTGCACGGATACCGTGAAAGTTCCACTATTCCTCTATCTGCTTGGACAAGTCTTGCATCGATTAAGTACCTGGTAGACTTTTGGCTTAGATAACGTCCTTGGGGATTAAGCCAGAACCCATGCGAGAAATTGTTGGCGAAGTTCTTCGATTTGCTGCAGGTTCTGGGAAAGTATGAGTGTCACGACGTTACGCCTAGTTAAACAAAGAGGGAACCTGCTGGCTAAGACAATTCGGTCTGCAGAACTTCCGCGCAACTTGAAAGTCTGCGTTGGAGGAAGCTCGTCGCCAGCTCGAAAACGCGTTATGCATTGTCAAGAAATCAGAATTATCTGCGACGATATCAGCCAATGCTTCAATTCCTAAGCACGTTCGAACCTGTGCTGAACGAGCACTTGGCGCGATTAGCCTCAGTTTCACCGCCGAATCGAGTAAGAAATGGCGATTTCGAACTAAGGGTAGCGGCAATGGTAAGAGCGGGGTCCAGGCAGCGAAAGACAGCGGCCATGAGTAAGAATTTTCCAATGTAGACGTCGGTTGGCAAATCGCTGAGTTGACGACCCAGAGGAGTGATTTCCTCATTAGGTGTCAATTCACGGATCTGGGTCAGCAAATCGTAAGTATACGTCCGCTAAATACGAGCAGTATCAACTCAACGGGAGCAAACCTCAACTAGAGTAGACACAGCTCTTTGGACGTTAAGCGGGGATGGTGGGTCTAGTGCTCGGGACAGTACATCCCCGATGGAGGAGCCAAGATCAACCTTCAACATTTTGATACGAAGAGCTAGATCCGACAAACTCAGCCGCATGGCCCCTGGGTCTGGGTGGTCGACAAGCTGAAAAGGTTTATCCCCTGCATGCATCAGGGAAAACCTCCCAAGCTAATTTAGCTAATTTAGCGATAAATTAGCGATAAATTAGCGATCAAGTAATTTGCCACCAGATATTTTAGTACTACGGTATCAGACCAGGAGCTACTGATTAGCACGGTCTTATCACACCAGTATCAGCTCAGGAGCTACGGATTAGCACGGTCTTATCACACCAGAATCAGTTCATTAGCATGGTCTTAGTTGATGCCGCGTGAATTCGAGTCCCCACCCAAGCGCGCGTCATGGAGCACGATCTGATCACACCAACTTGAATATCAACGAGAACCGAATTTTATTAAACAACTGAATCAGAGGTGATGAGTAGTCATTTGCCGGCCCGGCTCGGCCTAATAGCCGTGGCTTTGGCCCATCTTTCCAGGGCCTGGGCTTTCCAAAAGTCAAGCCAAGGCCGACCCCCTGGCTTTCAACGGCTTAGGCTGGCCTCGGCTTTAAAGCCGGAGCTTCATAGATTCAGTTAGTATATTCAAGAAATTTCTAAACAGGTTGCTAGGGATAGTAGTAGGGAACGCGTCTAATATCTGCAGGGTTTTGGAGGTGTGAGTTGTTGCAAGGTCTCGCGCAGGCTCCCGCATGGCATGATCCATCATATGAGGGTTCGTGACGATTGCGGACGCGTCGTCGTCGAAGAGATAAAGCTGCGCGCGAGTGCAGCAAGGTCGGGAATGAAAATGCTGTCGGTCGCAGGTAGTCGAAAACGGTCGGGCGCGCACGCGCACAATGTGAAACTTCATACGTGTGGCCAACTGGGTCGGGAACGCGCCGGGTTCGAGTTTCTAAGGCCGCACGAAAATGCAGCACGCTGGGGAACACGTCTAATATCTGCAGGGTTTTGGGGGTGTGAGCTGTTGCAAGGTGTCGCGCAGGCTCCCGCATGGCATGAGCCATCGTATGAAGGTCCGTGACAATTGCAGACGCGTCGTCGTCGAAGAGATAAAGCCGCGCGCGAGCGCAGCAAGGTCGGGAATGAAAATGGAGTCAGTCGGTCGCAGGTAGTCGAAAACGGTCGGGCACGTGCGCGCACAATGTGAAACTTTCATAAGTGTGGCCAACTGGATCGGGAACACGTCGGGTTCGGGTTTCTAAGGCTGCACAAAAATGCAGCACGCTGGGGAACACAAGGAATAAGCCACACTGAGCCCAACAGTCCGGATTTGTGTCAGAAAAAGAAATAACCTCACTGATTGAAAGACTGATGATGTAGCAACAACTTGCACTTGACCTTGAGGGGAATTGGCCTCATCACTGGCATCACTGGCTCATCTCTACTACCCAACTCACTATATACCAACTCGCTATATATCTACTTGACCCATTCCCACACTGACCGGCACATCGGTTGGGACAGCAGCTTTTCAACAAGTAGCACGACACCTTCCTCAAGCTGGCACAGAATTTGATGGACTTCTTGTTTTCAGGATGCACACAATGAATATGGGCGTGAGAAAGGAGCAAAGCTGAGTGCCCCTCCACTTGCAAGACACATCGAACGGCCCGGGGGAAATGCTGGACACAAAGGTGTATGTGCGTATACGTACCAGCAACCCAGGCATGATTGTACTAGACTCTTACGACAACCACAGTTTTCTTGACAGTTGCAGGATTGAGGCGACAAATGGCGGAAGACACTACTGTAGTGCTCAAGGATAGGCGACTCAGAGGAGGGTAAGAGCGAAGGTCGAGAAAAAAAACTCACTGAAGCCTGCATATAAGTATTTCTCCATGCTCATTGGTGCCCTCGCACTGAGCCAGCGAAAGTGGACACCGGCACAAGCATGGGGTGTGATGCCAAGTGGTGCCATCACAGCCACACTTGTCACAGGGTAGCCTGTGCGTTGTACGCCGCTACATTGGGCAGGTAGTCTTGCGGGTGCAAGCAAGCTGCTGCCCTGGGAAGTGAACCGTTCCTGTGACAAGCTGGGTTGCCTCTGCGCGTTGGGACACTGCCCAAAGAACCTGAGCTGCCTTGGGTTCAGAGAGGCTTGAAACCGCACTGCCGGCCATGCAGACACTTTGTAGAGGGCTTCAATATGATCGGTGACATGACGCTCTAAGGTTTCTAAGGGCGCGAGAGGGTGCGGCACTCAGAAGAACGACGGGAACAACAGGAACTGGTTCCTACAGAGCTCTAAGCCCCGAGAGAAAGGGAACTGGAATTAACTGGTTAAATAGATGCAGGGAGCATTTATACATGAAGGACAGAATATATACCTGAACATAGAGCGAAGTCCAGGGTGCATCACAATTTGAAGGCGAGAGGAAAGGCCAATACCCCAAATCAGCGAAGCATGGGGGAGTCGGGTCGCTGGGCGTATTACACTTGCCAAACCTGTCCTGACCCAACCAGTCCTCTCCACCCTTTCTGACTCAAATTAGCTCGGACTGTATACTCCTTCGCCTATACACACTCAATTTACGCTTTGCCTTAGCCATCTCCCTTAGCACATCACTGCCAATATGCCACATATAGCTGCCGGCCTCGAGCGTCAATCATTTACGATCCTCTTGTCGACAGCCTTGTGACTCTCTGTTGATTCACATGCCTGAGGAAACGACTATGTACTGTAAGGAGTTTGTCCCCATCCTAAGGAAGTGACTATCTTCGTGTACTCTAAGGAGCTCGTTCCCATCTGGGAAAGCGACCAACTTCGTATGGTCTTAATCCACCGCTCACCCAAATAGGTAGTAATGTTATGTCTACATCAGGCAGGCACCTGTCATTAGCAGGACAGTATCTCTCGTATCAAAATTAACAATCAATTAGCTAGATTAGCACGGGAGGTTTTCCCTGATGCATATCAAAGCATATATTCGGCTCACTTGTGTATCGTGGCGAATCTTGGTGAAGAGGTGGAAACAAAGACCGTCCTGGACTCTTCCTGACCGACCTCTCCTCTGAGTTGCATTGTTCTTGGCCACATACGTCTCTACGAGATGACTGAACTGTTGTTTCTCGTCGAACCTGCCGCTCGTAGTGAGGGTTTGTGCAGACACGCGGAGGCTTTACCTCATTTCTTTATGCTTTCTAGAGTCGATCACGCAAGTGATATCAGGAATTGTAACTCTAGTGTCAGCAATGTTAGTGGCTAAGGACACGTTAACCGCAAAACATGTGTGTGTGCATTGACCGACCTAGTACAATCTTGCAAACGCCGGGAGGGGGCACTTCGAAAACTGCACTTTGATTCTCACTTGAGATGGAAGAGTGTAGGAGGTACATGACGAAATCACGACAAGAACCAAATGAAGCGTGCTCAGTCAGAAGATCATTTAGATGACGTATTTCCCCTATGCCTGGAAGAAACATGAGAATAGCAGTGGAATATTTGGTGTAGGCCCCTTGGAAACAGACATGTTCCAACAAACGCATTATCAAGTCGTACGGAATTACGCGTTCGTCGAGCAGATGGTTGGTTGAGGCCGTCCTAAGGGAGTAGTGTGTTTCCGATAGCTTTACGCTGCTGGGCATTGTCTCGTCATCATGGTCGGAGAGGTTAACACCAGCTGTATCTTCAGACCATTCTTGAGCATTTCTTCTCCGGTAAAACTTATCGTTTACTGAAAAGTCTCAAAGAGATACCCTAGGAGAGATAAAACGTCACTAACAACGTTTTGCGTAGGGGGAAGATTCAGTAATGGACCACTGTGTGAGCTCCACTGCATCCTTGAGATACTTGACGTCTACCGGGAATGTCCGGCCAGGAACATGGATCACTGGGCAACCTCTGATATTTTATCAATCTACCAGTGCAGACATCAGAACGACCCTAAGAGATGGCATTACAAGAAAAATTCGTCGAATGCAACCTGCAGTATAGCAAAGTTACCGCAAATCGGGCCTTTTTGCTAACAAAGCCTTCAGGACGATCAACAAAAAGTCTGACTCAATGTTTCGTTCGTGAACCTTTCTCTCACTAGCGGACGGGGGTGTATATAAACTAGTGCAGGGAAATACCTCGTCAATGATGATGTGCTGTATACAACCAATGTAATCCGATGAGAATACTGGGAATCAGGAGGCAAGCTTCGGCCCACCGTAATTTCATCAAAAGATATACTATTCTCGCCCTGCTTGCCGCTCTCCTCCAGCATTCGCAAAGCATTTCCGTAAGTAATATACGCGAGGCGTGTGTTGCATGAAATGTAATTTTCCAAGCGCACAGAATACCCTACGAGAGGGGCAGGTGGGTCAGCTGTTCCTATGGAGTCGCCTAATTTCCACGAGAGAGCTGGTCTTCGAGTAGGAATGCTGGGACTTGCGTCGATTTACCACTGTCGAGCAGTTATGTCACGAAAGAGGCACTACTGTTGAGGCCATACTGACCATCCCGTTTCTCTACTCAATACAAGACCTGTGAAGTCACAAGACACTCCACGATACGGCTTCTATACTGAGCGATGGGCAATTTGTTTCGCTGCGACTGCTTCTTATGAGATAACGCGTGCGACGAGAGATACATATCTCTAACTGACTAGGATTTCCTTGTATAATGAAGAGGACTGCCGACTCTCGAAGGCGAACTTGATCTGGGTCGAGGTCTCTCGGGAATTCTTTGTAGCAGAACTCTCGATACTTCGAGCCGGCTGTAGAGAACTCTCGTCGACGGCCTCCGGAGCTGAGTAGCGCAAGGAATCCAGAATAATTGAGGACGAACCTTTTCCTTTTCCTGGTTACTCTTTGTTTCAACTATCCTTTTTAATTTAGCCCAAACAGCCCTATTCGTAGCATCATCAGAGCTTTTCGCGCGGCGTTGAGCTCGCCCCAGAGTTTACGATATGCCGGAGGCAGGAACCAGTAGAATTTCTGCCTGGCGCCAGGCGCAGTTGCCCGAGGCAAAGCCTGCAGAGGCGGGAAAAGTGAGAGCATGCAGCGCAACTGTGGCTATGTATTGCTCCGCTTGTGTCATGTCGTAGCAGGCGACATCTGTCATCGTCCATTCGCTGATTTTTTCTGAACCCCAACGTATGCTAACTGAGGCCCTATGTACTCGACTAACACCGGAGAGGGGACAATAGGTCGTCACAGCAAAAGAGTCAAGTTTATTGACAGCTGCTTGAAGAAAGGCCTTCGACGTCCGCTCAAATTTTCCCTTAGTTAAAACCATATCCCGTACTCTGACAGTTACCCCAGCCTCGGTGATACAGGTGGAGGGCACATCGAAGATCCCAAACAGTCCCTCATCTTCCCGCTCGTTCGAGTCAGAAAAGTCGGTTGAATCTCCATGCACCTCCTTAGGATGAAGCAGAGGCTGGGTATCGAGTTTATGGGGGTTTGACACATCGGGGCCAGGGCCATCACGATGCCGTGTTTGTAGGGAAGCCTCGTCCGACTTTTGACGCATAGAAATATAATGGGCATCTGCGTCCCTTTGGTCAAAGAGATGGTGGGATTTGACGGCACCCAAGTGGGAACGGAGCTTTTAGATGGGGGATTCCTCTGAGTCACCACACGGGGTTCGCGTTCTCTCGTCGAGCTCCAATTTGAGCCCAGCATACAGTATATTGGGATCATCGTCCAGAAATTCTTGAGGTCCAAACAGATCGGCGTCGCATTCTGGCACAGGTTTAACTTGCTGTTCATCAGTGAGTCGGGTAGAGCTCAGGGTCTGCGCAAGCAAGCCGGATCGAGCAGAGGCTGAAAGAGTAGGCGTCGGAAGTGCTGAAATCGTCTGGGGCTTCGGTGCCAACGCCTTGCTCCCTGCATGAAATAGCTTCCGATTAGATGCGAAGGCAGAGTTGGAATCGATGACTCACGGGTATGTGATTGGAGTTCTTCGTCGGTGCAGTACATGAAGAGCTACACGTAGAAATGACGGGCGAGTTCCGAGAAGTTAAAAAGTCCATACCCATTCATGAGCTTCTTCAAGATCGACTCCATCAATGAAACGAAGGCAACACTCGACGAGTTCCTCTGAATATCCTAGACGTCTCAAAACACCGTATGTAATGCCGAGACGACTGAGTGCAGAGTGATCAGATATGTTTGCTGCTAGTAAGAACCGGTGTCAGTGAGCACGTTGAACAAACAAAACCGAGAGCGTACCCTTGCCGTGCTGGGAATCGCGCGCCAGTGCCAAAATCTCATTGACAATACTCCCATCCAGGTCTAGTAGTGGGAAAGTATTTGAAAACCGCCTTTCCGTTTCGATCACCTAACGATGTCGTTGACGCTCTCAACCCAACTTGTGCGACAGGTTTATCATGTGCGCCCTCATACCTTAACCGTTCGGACTATTTCCTTCTCCGTCTTTTCCTGTAGTTTGTCTACTATGCCCTGTAAAGACTGCTCATCACTCCTTTGGCCATTGAGGACTTCGTCTTCAACGGGTTCGTGATGCTGAGCATTCGGGGTCCTACTTCTTCCCCTTTCGCGTCGCCCTGTTCTAGCGGCGCTGTCTGAGGTGCAGATGTCACGGCAATCCGCGAGCTAGTGGCTTTTGCTGCGTTTTCCTCTTCTTTGGCATCATCGACGATAGCGGGTCCAAGTGAGGAGTTTGTAAACTCGAAAGGAATTACAGCTGCTTCCAAGTTGATATATACGTTGAAAGACCAGTAGCAGGGTTTGAACGCCCCCATGCCGAGGTTTTTTTCCAACGGAATAATAATTTCTATAATCTATATATGGATTTAAATATAGATTTGATCACTACCTTATCTACGTTATTATATTCCAACTTTTGGCGAACAAATAGCTAGCACACATGCGAATACTGTACTTGTATCCTGTGCCTTTGTCGCGAAGCCGCAACTCATGTTCCGTTACCATGTCCCGTTGAGGAGTTTCTGATATTCCGGTAGTGGTCACGACCCGCGGGGAGGCATCACATTTGGCGCGAACAATCAATAGCTATGAGAGGTCGGGCAGTACTGCCAGTGCACGAGCGAGGAGCTCGTGGAACGAGAATTCGGAACAATAAGAGCAAGAATAAGAGAGCAGAACAAAGTGGCGCTCCGAATTGGAGTTCGAAGGACCAAAGAGTGGAGAAGCTATCATAGGATAGTCAAGGCCTCGGAGATAAAGCTTCGATCGAGGCCTGGATGAAGAACACAAAGACAAGTCGAGAAGATCCGCCAGGGCGTTCACGAATATCGACTCGGATGGGTGTCGCGGCGATACGGCGCATCGAAACGAGCGACGCGAGCCCCGATTCGTCGAGCTCGTGACAGTCCAACTATTGTGTTAGTTACTGAGTACTGAGATCCAGTGAGTGCGTACAAGCTACAACTCGAATACGCGATCGACTACTTCCCCGTAGGAGACCGCCTGGCGGACACCCTGCGTCTGTGCCAAAAGGTCTAAATACAGTAGAAAACGACATATAATAGTCGCGTTGTGGTTCTTATCTCACCTCTTTTTTTTACACATCGCAACGCACAAAACTTGCTATTGTTATATTATTGGTCGAGTGTCATATTCCTCGTACAGAAGCATCCCTCTTCGCTTCGCACCCAAAAATAAACACCAAAGGCAACCACTAGAACAAGACAGGTAACGATATATCCACTTACGCGACAGAACAAAAACAATAATAAGTGTAGTTGACACGCGGCGACCAAGCACGTATGCGGCAATCCGAGGGTATAGAGATGAAGAAGGACAATACGGCATCTCGTCGGCGAAGGGGAAACTCGGGGACCAGGTTAACTTATCGGACAACAGTACGACGAGTGTTACGCGTGAACTGCAGAAGGGGTATTGGGAAGTAACGTAACGACGAACAGCGGCTACTTCGCAGATTTCAGTTACCGCTCTTTGAGTCTTTGCCATTTGCAGAGGAATTGGACGATGTTTTATCAACAGGACAAGCAGGGGGGTCGTTGGACTTGGCCTTGCCACCGGACTTGGTGTCCTTGCTCTTGCTCTTGTTCTTGTTGTCAGCCTGAGATTGGGCGGCTGGTTTGCCATCATTAGTTACGCAGAACTGTGGAGGGCGAGTCGAATCAGGTCAATTGCAGTTTTTTTGGAAGACAACTCACGTAAATCACATCGTCGAGAAAGCCATGCTGTGCGACTGGGACGAGTGCGGGCGTGTGGTTCGCTGAGGTGTTAATAGAAGCGAGCCTGTAAGAACCTTCCGGGAGACCCTGATCCACGGCGACCGCAATTATGCCATCTGCATCTGCAGGATCATTCGCGCCTTTAAAGAACGCGAAGGTGTTCGGATCCAAGGGATCGGTTGATACGAATGAATCAACTTTCTGAACAACATAGTGCGTGTGGCCGATGATGTTGCCCGCCTTATTCAACTGCTGCGGCGCGGCATAGTAATTTGATGCTGCATTCACGAAGTTTCCCGACTCTAGGTTTTGGATTTTCATCTTGATGGTGAAATTCGTGTTCGCCTTTATAGTACCAAAGTTTGTCGGGAATGTGAACTTGGACGACGGCATGTTTTTGGTGCTAGGAATCACCCCCATGGGACATGTGTTACACGACCCGGTCTTGATCTGTTTACCATCCGTGAGGGGTTTGTTCACAGTAAGGCAGAAGTTGATGAAGTTGTTGCTGGAGGTTATCGAAGGAACCTGGCCAGGTGGAGCGCCTTTCTGACCGTCATTTTCGAAACCTTTAGAAATCACCTTAGGATCTAGTTCTTGAAATAGGGTGAGTTGGGTTTGCAGGATGCAGCCGAGACACTCACTCAGGGACTTCAGAGGGTCGTTGCCATTGTTCTTGCCGCCTTTGCCTTGGGTGCGATGAGCACAATAGGATATTTCTAACGAAAGACCAACGAACCACCCTTTGATCCGTTAGCCGGGTTATTTGAACCCTTTTTGGATGTATCAGCCTGATAAGATGAGGATTAGATAGGATTGCGCTAGGCAGAAGTGCTAACAAACGCACGGAACACGAGGTATTCTTTTCGTCGTTAATTTGAGGATTAGGAAGGGCCCGAGCGATTGAGGACGAGAGGATCAAGCCGAGGAAAAGGACAAGAAAAACCTTGGAAAGCATTGTTCGCCTGGTATCAAATCGGGTGAACGGTGAAAGAAATGATAATCAGAAGGTTGAGGAAAGGCAAGACGACGCCGGGCCGGAAGCTCTAGATGAGCAGAAAAAATGAGAGTACACCGTAAGGAAGAGGGGAGGAATGTTACTATCTTGACATTCTTCAAACGTCGAGACGGCTGGATTATATCTGTTCTAGGTGGCCATTGTTCGGCTGTGCCATCCTTGTCATCCCCGTACAGACTCGACGACTTGATTGCCTTCTTTTCTTTTGTTCCTCGGCCGCGGAAGCAGTCCTCGCGTAAGAAGTAATGCCACGTAGTTGCGCCATAACCGCGGCTTTCATCACAGCACGGTGCAGCGCGAAGAGAATGTGTACAGCCCAACGCTGGACAGACAGCGGTTGAGCGTTGACTCATTCAAAAATCTGTGGATCGTTCTATGATAGTAGCCAAAAAAACAAACAATACTCGGTGCTTGCCGAAGAGCGAAATTGCTTACTTATTTAATATGATAACGACGTCACAACCACTTATAAACCCTAGCAGGAAATCGGGTGAACGAGGTCAAATTAGATAACATCTGGTAGAATATTCGTGGTAATTTAATGTCGTTATAAAAGTTGGACTGTGCTTCGTTTTTGTCGAATCTGTTAGAAAAATTTTAGAATACTACCAAATCGTTTGGGCCCATTTTATGTGGTTTGTAAATATAGTTGTGTCCCACAAATGTCATCGATTATTGTCGAATTATATATTACATCTATTTATCACATGGCGGACTACGCTACTGCCCCAGGAATAGGGTTGCCTAGGTTCAGACCCCCGGCCCGTGGTCGGGGAGGGGAGGAGATAGAATGGAAGGGCGCCTTATAATGGGAAGTGTAAATAGAGGGGAAAAGAACTCTGTCTCCAGTCTCAAGCTGCGCCAGGGGAATGCTGCGCACCTCAATAAGCAAGGCAAGGCACTGCATGTTACTGAGTTTTAGTTCATTGGACAGAGGATATGGATAGAGGGACATACACGAGCTCGAGAGGAAAATGATACGGCCAACACTGCGCAAAGGAGGAAATGTCAGTGTCAGTCCAGAGAGGCGGCAGAGGGACATCTCACCTATGGAGAAGGAATTGCTGAGTGAGTCATCTGGGTACCTACCAGATGTGAGCAGGTTCTGGGGGGGGGGGGGGGGTATATGCGCATATAGCCACATACCGTCATAATTGGTGTGCAAGGGGAAAGGGAAAGTCATATCGCTGGGGTTTTCTTTGACGTCATTGCCACTGGAGGATCAGCTGGGGTGGTATTGAGTTTGCAAACTTAGGGGAAACGACATTTCAGTGGACAATATATGGTATTGGTAGAGAGGCAAGAGAGGCGTGCAGTGAATGGGCAAAGGTGGAGGTGAGGATCATTGAACGCGTCGAGAGTGGAGTTATCAGGCCAATTGTCCAAATTCGTCCATAGTCAAATTAGTCAAAGCTGAGTCCGTCCAATAAAATGTGTCCAATAAAACAAGTCAAGTTGAAGTCGTAACGCGTACCTATTTAGTTGCGAGCTTCTGATCTTGTTCTCATGTAGATCACACATGTATTTAATTCGATAGTTTTGAATCAGTTCAACATGTTCTCCGCATTTTCTATGCCATTTTATGTGATTCGACTACATTTGTATTTATTTATTTGTGTTCTACCTGATTCACCCGACTTCCTGCTGGGTATAAACTTTCGATACAGTGTTGCAAATGAAATTCTTTGTAGTCGCTACCGATTCAGTGACGAATAAAGACATACGTTGGAGTGCAACTGCCAGTGGGTGCGCAGAACTGTTCTCGGGCACACTGACAAGACTTTACCACTGACGGGCCTTATTTTTTATATAGTAAATCCCGCAAGTATACCGTCCAACGTGTATCTATAACAAAGACGCAATGTCATCGTATAGTGGCAAAGCCAACATGCGCCGGTATCGCAAGCCTGTTGCAACTTGCAACACAAGCGTAATTACACCTTGGACTACACTGTAGCCGAACGCGACGATCCTATTGGGCCAATTCCAACTCGGTGCTGCCTATGGTCTGCACTGGACCATGCCTTGTCGTACTCAGGACGATCTTACCGATCGCCGTAAACCACTGGCCCCTTCAACAGACCCGTTTGCTTCGGCCTCTCCACCTATCTAGTTTCCTCGACCTAACTGGATTTCGCAACGAGTAACAGGACTCGGTCCCGGTCACCTTCCCGCTTAGCAGGCATTTCGGGGATCAGGATCGATGGGAACCAATCGCCTTACGGGGTCGGGCTTGGGCTGGGGGTTCACAGATACAGTACCTTGGAGCTTGTGCGTCGAAGGGTGGCACCTGAGTTCTATTGATTCATGAACTCAAGACGGCATTGTGATATAGAACATAAGGGGTCGAGCATGGCCCCTGTCTTCGTTTATTCACTTTTGCTCATGACGACTATATGGTGATAGTGCAGTGAATACTGTAGCGTATGAACTAAACCATTCAAGTCTAGATCCAACTTGAACGAGTTGTGGTTAGAGTTGCGCAGACCATACGATACTTTGCGACCTAATCTAATCGTCGTACATCAGCTTGAGACTGTCCCCACCCCGTTACGGCCTCCATAAATTCAGGTATCCATGATTTGCTAGAAACGGCAGATAGTAGCGTAGATAGTTTGGATGTCGGGACCGAAGAATGGAGGGGGGCGTGCGTATCGAAGTCCACGCAAGGGAAAAATCGTCCCGGAAGCAGAGAAAATATCGGAGGTCGGCTCACCCGGTGTTCAAGGTGGCTCGAACGAATTGCCAAACAACCAAGTTTCCGTGGTAAGTACCCCTGAAGCTCGGGTGGAGAGTAATCATAGTTTTCAGACCAAAGAAATTCATGTCTGGCCCCACATGGACAACGATACCGATCATCCGGATCGGGGGGAAGGAGGGGGAAGAAGTAGAATTGGTGACCATGAAGGTGTACCCGATGATCATAACGACAAGCTTGAAGCTGATTTACGTGCGAAGTGTGAACCAAGCGAACCCAATCTTACGGTAGTACTTTGATGGTGGGAAATCCTGGAATTGTTCGATTTGAGCGGCATGGGAGGCATGTCGGCGGTCGTCGCTATCTGCTATCGTACGCTCTAGGCATCAAGGGCATCCGCAGCTGATGATAAATGATAAGTCCCGTGGGGGGCGCTGAGGGCCGACTGCTCCACATGGGTTATGGGTGGAGCAGGGTCAAGAGAGCGAAGCTCCCTACGTAACTTGGTGAGGATCATCATTGATGCCTTTGACTGCCAGTGGGCAGTGTCGGGCGGCGGGGCAATACCATATACCATTTTGGGAGACGGTCAACTGAGAAGTAACCGGTGGCCGGAAACACGCGTCTCGCTCAAAACTCCGCTCCGTCGTGGTCTATGTAACTCGGGCCGCTTCCAGTGCGTCAATCACTATACTACCATGGTACTGCTTGCCGTAGCATGCTACTGAAGTGGATTGACGTGGGGCTCTCATATTGAATAGAAACTCCACTGCGTCATGCGGGTCGCGCGTGGTCATACAACGCCACCCATTACGCCCCTTAGCTGATTCGTGATACCGTAATATTTATCGAGCCTAGATCCTACACTGAATGTGGTTTGTGGTCTACATGCCGTCTTGAATGCATCAAGCCACGAACTATCATAATCTTATCGTACAGCGCGGCGAAATTTGGATACCGGATCTACTTACAGTATGTATTTACAACGTGCGTCAAACACACACTAACTTAATGATCGTATGTGAAAGTACTCCACAGAAACGTCTGCCCGAGTTTACCGATCCAACGTCGTTGCAAAAGCGTATTTGCGACGCTGTGGATATGCTTACAATCGCAAAGAAGTTTATGGTGGCTGGTGCGCCCCTTCATGTTACCATCAGCTGTGCGCGTCAGTTACGTCGCGTAACTTGAACCGGGAAAACGGATGCCCGTAGTTGGCTTCGCACTGGTATCGCCGAGAGTCGCATCACTCAGCGTTATCGTTTCTGTCAAGGCCGCCGCCAATCATCTAGGAACTTCGCTAAACCTTACCACTCAAGTAGTAAATAATTGACTGTGCGCCACTGGCAGCCCCTTCATCGCCCACGTGAACACCATGGCGGCGCCAGCAGATAACCTGACCACCTGCCAGTGGGTCGAGTGCATCTAGACCACATTGATGGGGCTATAGCGCCCTGTGCCCGTTGTGACATCTATTTATTAGTGTCATCACTTGTTACAGCAACGTGCAAGAGAGATTGTCCCTTGGACTTGCTCTTGGTAGTCATATCGCGGAGATACTGTAATGTTCTTCCTATACACAAGGGCTATACTGTACGTTATTCTCGGCCGAAGGACCTTACTTATCTCAGTACGGCCAGAAGTCCGTGAGACGAATCTTTGCCTGAATCGGCAACACCTATTCTTGTTTCGTTGACATGCCAGTAGCTGCTGGTCTCAGTCGTCGAACCGACATATCCTACTAGAGTGTCACCAATTCCAGTTGCGGACGCACCAATGGATGCACTCTACGATCCAGCAAGTGCTTCAAGCTACCATGCTTGTGCTGATAGTACTATGCGCTTCCGGTCCTGGTGCCAGTGTACCTTGCGGTGTGCTATCTCATGACATCGGTTCGTCGACTGATCGAATACTGGTCACTGGCACCAATAACCTCCTTTGACGTGATCCTGTACACGAGCAACGGAAAGCCCGAAGGACAATTCCGAGAGTCCTCAGTAAGCATGGCACGCATATGACACCTTCCGTGTCTTGCGGCCTTTCCATGACTGCGTCTCAGGGATTGCCGCAATCGGCACGTCTCCGCGAGTAGGTCCACTTCCTCTCTCCGGGTGCCCTGGGTTGGCAGCCGGTTCTCCTTCCATCGGATCGCCAAATCTACTCTCAAGGTCCCCATGTGCCAGGCATTGGCATGACAAGCATATCGCGCCATCTTGCGAAGAGTGGAGTTCTCTGGTGCGGCTATACCTTGGCGCTGTGTTGCCACCTCGCTTGGAGTCGAAGTTCTCAGAGGGGTACCAGTCAACCTTTGGACGCTGACACCTGAGCACAGGCCGTGACTGTATGGCTCGGAGGTAAAGGGGATTGGGGGGTTTCCCTGTGATACCGTCAGTGGATGTCAATCGGGGTAGAAATCTTCACACGTCAATAAGTGGGTACTAACTTTGTGGAGCTAATCTATATTGTTTCCATGTTGAGCAAGTCATTAGCATGACTGGAAGCATTCCTGGCCTGCTCTGTGAGGTAAGCGCCTAGAGGTTACCCGATATGGACATTACCATCGCTGGCCTTTACTTGGATGAATGCGGCAATACATGCTAGTCGGCCCTCTGGCCCGTACTTGACTGTACAGCTCTACTGCAGTAACACTCAGACTCCGAGTGGGAACATTCTTGTTCATTGTGGACACAAAAATGACGTGCCAGTGGGCCAATTTCGAGGCACCTGTCAAGCTAGCTTCTGGTGCATATGTCCAAATTAACAAGTACCTCATCTGGCCAACTGTCGCATTCAAGTTCGATCAACAGCACGTTTTCTTGGGATACATTATACCACCATTCTTGGAGGATTACGAAAAGGCGATCACTCGTTTGTTAGGCTTCAAACACATCTTCCTTACCTCGTCGGCGATAAATATGCTTCAACCCGTAGAGCCTCTTCTTAATTCTTATGCTGACGGTATGGGAGAAAATGCGCAAATTCCTGTCATCTAGGATTCTAGGTGCCACACAAACGAACAGCAAGAAGCTGAGTTGCGACAATGTGCTAAGAAGGATATGGCAACATCTGCCCGGGCCCACGCAACAGGTCTGACGAGTATGTACATTGTTTGCGCTCCTCTATCGCGCCCAGCATCATTTATCGGGTCAGATTCGTTTCTGTACATCGATCATACCACGTTGGTGTATTGCGCACCGCTCTGATCTCCGGGATCTGAGTGAGTGGAAGCGATCCCACCGGCATTTAATATTTTCGTGATTTCCTGCCAGGACGATCTTTGAATTTACACCACAGCCCATCACTTTTCTGGAATCGCTTCCAGTGCAGGAGAAATTGGGAGCACAGTTATCAAGACAAGTGAGTGAATTAACACAGCTTCCACAATGCCTTTACAAATTTACTTGAGATGATATGTCATATCGTTGCTACACCATAACTCGGTTCGCCGCCAACAGACCGAAGCTCAAAGCCGAAATTGGAGAGCACGGCACGAGTACTGTACAGGATCACCGCGGCGACTTGTTCGCTTTTGACGGCTATCGGCTAGCAGCATGCCCTGGAAATTGAGGAAACGGTCTGACGGTTAAGAGGCGGTTTAACTGTACCGCCTATCACCAAAGGGGGGACCACACTAGTAAGTAGACTCATAACGAGAACTACGATATACATTGTAACCTACGGGAGGGACCACCCAGGACTGTAATAGCCAAATTTTTCTTTACTGCTGTCGACGCAATGCGCCGTGCGGTATAGGAAATGCAATAGTCCCCAAGATAGTCCCTGGCGAAAAGGCAGCTAACCAGAACATCGCCGTGCTGGATCATGTGGACTGGCGTCAGCGTGCCACTTCCATCGCAGGATCTGATGGGTGGGACACCACTGATCAGCGATGGACAAGTCCTGACTTTGGGCCTGACCATGAGGTGAGCACCCACCGCAGTTCACACGCTCGTGCGTTACCCAGTGGTATGTTTTTCTGTTTTCCTTTCATGACCAAAAAATGTGATTCGATGCGCGTTGAATATCAACCCCAAATTTGACGAGTACTTGATATGGTTCGATGGCGCGATAGTCTCTCATCAGCGCGATGACGATGGGTACAGAAAGGAAAACACGATGCAGAGCACCTCTTCCCGCTTTCATAAAATGGATACCACAACCTTGGACGAAAAGAAGCTCTAGGCACAGCCCAGCGTGTAGGGTTTGTGCGCCTGCCCAACACTATGGGCACCATCCCCACACGAGCCCGGTGAGCCCGTTGTGAACCTTCGAGACCAACCATTGACAAAGAGGGAGTAACAAGTCAATTCTTGGAATTGCGCCTGGTATGGGACAATGCCTACGACACTGGGGAGGGGGGATCTTCTGTGAAGGAACACGGTAGGCGACCTTACCGAGTTAACCGAGCTACTGGACTGGACACGTATCTACAGTTACGTTGATCACTATCTGACGCAGGTGACTTGGTGCGTGACCCTCCCCTGCTGACGGATCGCAATTTTGAACCCTGGAGCCGATAGGCACCAGCCTCGAGGTGATGCGGCGCGTTCCGTGGCCCGGGAGTTGAGTTCGCGCGGATAAACGTTCATCCAAAAGTTGCGAGCGCTCCAAAGCGTGAAAGTACAGAATTGTCGTGTTCCGATCCGCTTCCTGAACCTTCCAGTCACATCCTTCTAGATTGTGTGCAAAGGCAAAAAAAAGTTACCCTAGTGCCTGAGCGAACACGAAAAGGGTTCGTCTTTAGCGTCGTAGTGGTACGATCTATTTGCACGGCACCCGGCCCGTAGTCTCCTTGTTTGACTTATCCCACCAAAACGTCAGTTCAACGCAAGGCCCCAACTCACGGGACAGATAGCCATGCAGCCTGAAAGGCCTGAACGTTTCGAACCTCAGATTCTCTCACCCTCTGGGGTGTCAGGTCCAGTTTTCCGTGGAACCACCACCTGTACTTACCCGATGTCCACGATAGTCTTATCATGAAGTTTGTCGAGCTCGCCACAGGCGACGTGTCAACCTAGCCGCTGAATTGGGGGGCCTGGCTAGTGGACTACACGGCCAGACGGTGGAACTGTCCGGTAACTGTGCAAGGTTCAATTTGAAGTCAGACTGCAGGTCATACATTATCAAAACAGTGTTGGCCTGCATTCATTAACTACGGAGTGCATCTGATTGAAAACGCGGTGATTTTGGGCCAGGGCAACCTCAGGACGGTTTCACCGTCTAGCCGTATAGGGCATCCATTCGACTTCTCGCCTGCTCGGCGGACCTCGTTCCGTGCCTCGGTGGAGTTCTCCACAGTCGTCTGCTATTGCGCTCGCATGAGTTATTTTCCTGTGTTTTTCTTTTTGAAGAAAGTATGACCCCACACGTGGTGCGGAGAGTCCAGGCCGATAGCCCGGGCGCATTGCCCAAAACTTCTCGGCCGCGCATGCCGAGGGACATATTCCGAGGGCGTCGCCGCCTCGTGTGCGAGCGAGGGATGCGCTCACATGGGTGACGTACCAGGCCTCTTCCATCGTTCGTAAGATTACAGTAATACCTACTCCGCAATTTGGGAACTCGTACTATCTGCGGTGAATCAGATACAGTTCGATTTTTCCCGAGTGTCTTCTTCTCGGGCGGGAGGGGCGCCCTAGACCGCTGGCACCCATCATTCTGGAGCTGTCAGGCCTTGCTGCGCTACGTTACCGCGAGTGCTGTAATCCATCACACCGAGGCTCCAGCTGTCTTGCTCGGCATTCTATTCTCTAATTTATTCCCAATAAGTAGGTGTTGTCTATTACTCGGGGGTGTGCCCTTCGGTGAGACAAGAGAACGAGCGACCGGCCCTTGGGTCGACTTCTAGGACGTTCCAAGCGAAGATTCTGCGAACCAAGGACCAGCGCCGCGCCTTGTAATATCGCCGCCGCCGCCTCCACCACCCAACGCGAAAGAAATTAACTAACGGACGATTCGCTGGCTGGCTGGCTTCTGTCCCCGTGGTTCTATGTACGACGTTGGTGACACCAAGTGGCGATGCGTTTCTATATCAATTAAACAAGCTTTGCAGGACCTAATAGGTAGGACCGTCCCCTCCCTCCACTCGCCACCCCGCGCCACCTCATGCCCGACTTCGATGGCCGTGCCCCAGGACATGCCAGCAGAGATAAGCCCTGGGAAGGGCACCACGATTTCCAATATTCACCAAGCGAATGAATAAGGCCCACGAGGCTCGAGCTGAAATTTGTTTGGCTTGGGATATGAGCGTCTCGGTGATGTATACTGTGCCACGAACCTGTACCCTTTTTCTTGCCCCAACTGACTGCTTGTTCTGGATGACGTTATTGGTTCTATTTTCTATATTTCCTTTCCGCAGCTATCGGTCTGTCCGATAGCTTCTCGGACTGGCATAATCACAGAACGTCGGAAGCTAGTAGTCACGAGTAGGTCTTGGTTACTGAAAGGCGTGCTTCTAAATGAATGAACTGCAATGGAAGTGCGCTAGCGCGTGAGCGGACTGCTCTTACGTCCAAGAAAACGTGGCAAACGTCACGAGAATTCGCCGTGGGACCACAGACGCTCTTCGAACTTCAACAGTTGTGCCCATTCCCACTCTAACGACTATTTTACAAGTATGACGCCTAAATACGGTGAGAAATCCTGACATTACAGTGTCCTCGCTGGACCAACTACGAGCGGGTACAAGAAATACAATTACAAGGGGTCGTGGCACGTGGCGTCGTGGGGAAGGGGGTGGCGTAAGCGGTAAGATACGTTAGGGACATATTGAATCAAAAAGGGGAAGCTAGAGAGAATAAGGGGTCATTGAACGTGTCGTGTCGTAGGTTCGGCCCTTCTGGATCCGGAATACATTGTGGACATCAGAGGGTCATAAATGTGACAGCGCAGCTGCGATCACAGGGACGTGTACGACTTGGGCAGCGGCGAGCCATAACTGCAAAGGTAGCGAAAATGTTAAGTCTGAACAGATGTCACTTGAGTTGGCAACGTACATTGTAATAACGGTAAGACCGCTGGTCTGCTTCCGCGGTCCTCTTCCGAAAGAAGCGCAAGCCCACGAACAAGGCCCAGGCGCAGAAGGGTACAGAGAAAAATGAGCCAAGGCCGCAAGCCCAGGACAGACAGATGGACCAGGCAGCTAACACCATAAAGATGCCGATCCGGCTTCCTTTCGGCCACAGAATCGGGATGGTTTGTCGCCCCATGCGCTTGTCGCCCAGTTCGTCGCGAAAATCTTGAGCGTGTATGGTTGAGATGATTATAAGCGCGTTGATGGCGAAGGAAATCATTGTACGCGTGGTTATCGTAGACTGGCCTAGTGCAGAAAAGGCTTTAAGCACGATTGCGAGGTGCGCAAATGGGGTAAGAGAACAAACCAGATGCTATCGCAAACGCGCCCGCGTTGAAGGACGCATATCCCCATGCGTTGCAGATGTTCCGCATAAACAAATGCGAGTGGAGACCGAATTCATTATGCGCGAGGAAGGCTAACGCAAGGGAAATGCCTTGCCAATATGCCTCTAGTCTCACGGAGACGGAAATGCACAAAGGAAGTAGCATCCAACGCAGACTGCGTGCATTGTCAACAGATATGAGGCTTGAAGGGATGGGTCTCCAGGGTTTGTTTGACGAGTCTTCCTCAGGATCCAGGCTCTGATTTGAGACACAAAATTGAAGCAAGTGCAGCCATGTCCAAAGCATGGCGAGCAACATGCGATCAGGGAGTCGTGCTAGGTGATGCGAGATAGGCAAAAAAGGTCTGTTGCTGGTGAGTGGGTGGGAATGAAGGGGCGAATAGAAGACATACGACCGGTAACACGATAGTCTTGAGATCGGAGCGAGTGAAGAGGTAGAGAATCCTTGGATAGTTTTCCAAGGGCCGTGACACCCGCAAACCCACACTCCATGGAACGTGCAAAGACGTAGAGTGCCCAAATGCTGGGAGAGGGAATGCAGACATGTCGAAAATGAACGGGGGGGAGGAGAGGAGGAGGAGGGCTGGGCGGTGAGCGGCGAGTGAGTGGGCTGGAGCACCGACTTATAACTTCGTAACGATCCCACTAACATCATCCCAAGGCTAGAGAAGCGAAAGCATGGCACAAGGTTAGATCTACGGCGGAGTTACCTTTTTGGGGGACTGGATGTGCAAAGTCATGGGCCATGGAAAAGAAGCCAGGGGCCAGGGCGCGCGCAGACTGAACCGGAAAGATCTGATCGTAAGCACGAGCATATCGAAGTGCAAATGAAATTGTATCCCCATCCAGAACATTGATCAGTCGACATGCCAAAGATCTTCCGCGAAAAATACACAGCATGCCATGTGGGGGAAAAAAATCGCGCACAGCTGTTCAAACCGGTAGGGCGTCGAGACCACCTCTATTCTGCCGCGCAACTGAGTCGCGCGGGGTCGACTTGGTTCCGAGGTGACCGGTGCAGAGAAGTTGTAGAAGGAAGTTATCCGGTTTATTAGCTCTATTGGGCTAGAGGAGAAGGGGGGGATTCGAAGCGCCAACCCCACCCAGCGTTGGAAAGCTAGACCCGACTCCGGAGTCGGGTTCTCAAACTGCATCATACGTACGAGATACACGTGATTACGTGTCCCGAGTGGAACTGCAGGTTCTGGTTTCTGGCAACGCGAAGAAAGGGCCAAGAGGCCATAGCGAGACAGCGACGTGGTGCGGTCGCGAGTAAAAGTCGGGGGTAAAGAAAGTCGGGAAAATTCACCCGAGTAGGGTTGTGTCACATTGTGACATTTTCCAAAAAAAACAAATAATTTTAAAAAATAACATAATACCGATCGACGGGGTGGTGTCAATATTGGTTACGTGGTCTGAGCTTTAGTGTTCTCCACTTGGTTCTCCAGTGATCGACAGCCTCTTGTCCATATTCGGCAAGAGATCAGTCAACGGTACAAGGACCAGGTCCCAGGGAGAATACATTCCGCCGGCAGAGGGACGCAGTACTGGTTGACCTTGCCTATGACGCCCAGGACGAATCCGTTCGCGCCGGAACACAGGGCTACTCTTACAGCTGGATCAGACGGTTGGTGATGAGGCCAGTGAACTCGGATTCAAATTTTGGTCATTCGATCACCACTTGCACAGTATTTGGCTAGATTCGCTTCTGGGAGCTCACTAATTCATTATTAAACCAAATGGCCTCATGAACCTTACGCAGCGACGACTTGTGGGTAAGTCCTGCGCCAGTTTATACTATATCACACATCCACTCATCGGAAGTCGGTAGAAAGGCTTTTCGGGTTATTTTATTGCGCTTCGAGGTAAGCGATATTCATCATCCTTCAGTGGAGGATTCGGCCACCCCATTTTTATTCGGACAAGGCATACAGCACACGCTCGGAGGGATCTGCATGGGAATATTCTTACCAGTGGCGCCCCATGGACATGTGCATGTGCTGGTTATGCCAGCAATTGAGACACATACATTACAGTATGCACGGTGCGTCCCGATCTCCGAGGCTCTAGCTCTAGATCTGTAGGACACTTCAGATAAACAAAGAAAACATACAGCAGCGGACAGCCAAGTAGCAATTAAAACAACTCTGGCTTAGCCCACCCCTCTTCAAGTTACAGATCAAAAAGGAGGCAATACTTCCGAATTTTCGCAGGAGTTATGCCTGGACGAAGCGAGAAAGATGGCGTCGTCCAGCTGGGACACTGTGAGAGCTGTGTCTTATCTCCTAAAGGTCGTCTCTCGCGAGTCGAGAGGGTTGGATCGCATGGAACATGCGACGTCACGGTTGAGAGTGGGTACCATCGCCGCCTTGATCGCCAGAGTATCTTCCACTACAGAGCACGATGACTAGACTAAAAGAGGTCTATATTGTCCCCACCGAATTTCGGTTTCTCGTTTGTCGTTCCCACAGGGAACTAGTTAAAGTGACGATTTCCGAGCACAGTGCTGAGCTCACAGATAAATTTTTTTTAAAAGACGCTGATTTCTGTATTGGAAATGAAGCAAAGCTATCATTTGATGATTACGAGCACAAACGTGGCACATGCACATGGCATCAATCGGAGTGCCCACGATAAACAACGACCAGCTTCATCGTTCTCCTTGAGTCGTCCTTGCCGCTCCAACTGCTGCCCAACACAGCCGACGACATTGAGCTAAGCGAAACCTGAAGGAGTTAACCCCGGCATTTGGCTAATGTCATCGGAGAATGTCACCACAACGCCGCGCCCTTCGACGCCTCCGTCACCATTGACCTTCTCTCCCGTCGGCTCAGAGAGCGTGGCATCGATCCCAGCCATGGCCCTGTCCGGTGTGCATTCCCGCGCGGTGTCTAGGGACAGTATTCGCCGCGCAATCTCCGCTCACGGTTCCCCCGCCCCCCTCCGTGACATCTCGCTTCCAGGGCCCGACGACCGTTCCCTCACTCCCCCCGTTTCCGCCATCACCAACGTCGTCCATGCGCCCCGCTCCGCGTCCTCCCCCGCGCCCTACACCAGCACGTCGGCCAGTTCGCTCGGTTCGTCTACCCCGACGCTGCGCGCATTGGGCTCGTCGTCCCGCCCGCCGCGTCAGCAATCTGCCTCGAGCCGCTCGACCACCGGTGACTCCCCAACAAACGGCTCGACGCGCCGCCTCCACACGCCCGGTCCCAACGCGAGCTCGACATCGCTGTCCGCAGCTGCACGTGAGGCGCCAGCCCCCACCAAGTCTGCCCGTGCGCCCGTGCAAGAGCCGACTCCGCGCTTCCGCGCGATCCCTCATCTACCCAATGCGACGAGCATCGAGCCTGCGCCCCCGCCCGTGATGTACTGGAGCAAGGCCCCGGTCTGGGGGACGCTCCCGTCTCACGGTTTCCGTGCGCACACCGTCACCCTAGCCGACAACGTGGCGTGGATATTCGGTGGCTGCGACGACAGAGGCTGCTTCAAGGACATGTGGTGCTTCAATATCGGTACGTTCTCCAAGGCTTAGATTCTTTTTTTTTTTTTGGCTGAACGAAGGTGGTGACCTTCGTAGAGACGATGCAGTGGTCGCATCCTGAAATGCAGGGCGATCTGCCGCCACCGTGTCGCGCGCACTCTGCGACGCTCGTTGGCCGCAAGATCGTCATCATAGGCGGTGGGGAGGGTGCGTCGTACTACAACAGCGTGCACGTCTTCGACATCCCCACGCGGCGCTGGTCGCGCCCGACGTTCACGACCACGGAGGTTCCCCCGCCGCGGCGCGCGCACACGACGGTGCTGTACCAGAACAAGATCTGGGTGTTCGGCGGCGGCAACGGTCTGCAGGCGCTGAATGACGTCTGGACGCTCGATGTCGGCACCTCGCTCGACAGGATGAAGTGGGAACAGGTCGCGATCACTGGGCGCAAGCGGCCCTCGCCGCGCGGGTACCACACCGCCAACCTTGTGCAGAACATGATGATCGTCGTCGGAGGGAGCGACGGGCGAGAGTGCTTCCAGGACATCTGGTGTCTCAACCTCGGTGCGTGTGTTGTCGCCCTTTTTCCGGGCCCGGGACCTGACTTTCCTTGTGACCGTTCCTGACGCATGCGCGCACGTACAGACGCGGCGGTCTGGACCCAGGTCAAGCCGGATACCCTACACCGACGCCTGTCGCACTCGGCGGCGCAAGTAGGCTCGTACCTTTTCATTTCCGGAGGCCACGACGGTTCCGAATATACCCCAGAATTGCTACTTTTTAATCTCGGTCAGCTTTCTCTCTTTGACTCGAGTGATAATTCCATTCCGTTCATTCGTCGCACAACAGTGTCATTACAGTACGAGCCCCGTGCCAGGCTCGGCCGCGCGCCAACGCCACGTGGCTATCATGCCTCGCTCCTCGCTGACTCGCGGCTCTTCATCTTTGGCGGGTTCAACGGGCACGACGTCTTTGACGACGTGCATATCCTCGACCTCGCCGCTGCTGCGTATCTCCCCCAGGTGACCAGCTTTAGCATCGACGCACAATGATGTTATCATGACCCCCGGTTCTGCCTGACCATCTTCGTTTCCATCTTGCATACCACTATCTATCGCACCTCCCCCCACCCTCCCTTTTTTTGTTTTTATAAAAACCAAACAAAATGCCTTGTGACATGTGGATTAATCATTCCTTTCTCTGTCTATATTTTTTGAGGGCTTTCATACACAGCTTCGCGTTCGGGAAGGCGTTTGGGATCGAGATTATGGATCATTGTGGAACATCTGACCAAAGAAAAATAAATAAACTGTGTGGGTTTCCAGACACCACCATGACCGCTGTGCGCTCACGCTTATCACCGAGGGCGGGTTTCTGTCATCGTTTGTAAGATTACAGTAAAGTCCTATGAGTGGGAGATGGGCGCTAATCGCTGAGTCAACGCCCATTTGATCATGATACAGAACCTTGCGCCACGCAGTGAGCCCACAGCGTGTGTCCGATGTGACCACACAGTTCCGGCTTACTGGTAACTGGAACCCAGCGCTATGATCATATGGCGCTACTCATCGATTCAGACACATCAAGAAACGATGCTTGATAAAACAGTAGCATGGCAATTGGATTCGTAACAGTTTTGTCAAGAAGTTTCTCATGAGGCGGCCGAACCTGCTTGGAAACCTCATGAGATGTTCTGGCACAACGTTTGTGTGGTCATGTTCACATGGCCCTGCACGCCAATGGCCAGGCCCCAGAACGGAGCGATGGTCTCACATACACATGGTGTTACTAACGAAGACACCATTTGAATTTGGGTGAAAGTAAAAATTCGACATGGGTGGGCAAAACGTATCAGTAAAAAATTCGGGCCAAATGGAGAAAAAAAAAAACAAAGGATGGGAAAGGATATAAGCGAGGAACAGAACATGTTACGATATGGTCCCAGTGCGATACGCGTGGGTCACAAGCCACGAGGAGTCTCTCCCTCTAATTTACGCACCGCTTTTGATCATATCAGCCAGTTTTTCGGCGATGGCGACGACCGCCGCGACCGGGTGTCCGCTGATCTGGTTTGGGAACACGGATGCGTCGGCGACGCGGAGGCCCTTGACGCCAAACACGCGGAGATGAGAGTCGACGACACCTGTTTCAGGAGAAGCACCGATACGTGCAGTAGACGTCTGTAAAATTTAGCCGTGAGTAGGTACGTTACTTACATAAGCGCGAGGGAAGTCTGCAAGAACGCACGGGGTGAAATGCGGCGCTGCAGTGACTGCGGATAAATTCCTTTATCTCCTCGTCCGTAATCTGTAATGTTGCGGGGCCGTGAGAATAATTACAGCAAGGGTGATGTGATTGTGTACGTACTCGGTCAGGGTCGGCGTCACCCATGTAGAAGAAGTCCTTCGAGTCGGCCGAGTCGGCCTTGGGTTCGAGCACACCTTTGACACTCTCCGTGCGGCCGATGCGCATAGAAAACCGCACTCCACGCACGAGGGTGTTCATGTCGTTCTCCGAAGAAAAGAAGCTGTCAAAATTAGATGTCAGGGCAACGCGAAGCAGGCGGACAAGTAGTGCACCGTACTTGGGATCGATTTCCGGCTTGTCGTACACACTTGCGGACTTGATCGTAATGGTCCCCGAGCTCTCGGGTTTCAGCACGACAGGACCCTGCGAAGTAAGTCTGTAAGTCCTGAAAGTACGGAGTCAAACTGCCACAGTCTCACGAGAGTCGCTCCGTATATGCCCGATGGTGTCTGGGTGTCAAAACCTGTGATGACCAGCACAAAGATAACAATTTCGAGGTCAGGAGTTTTCGGTCCAGCTTTATTGCTCCGGACCGGCACATTGCTGGAAGACTTCGAACCATATGGAAGTCTGCACATATCAACTGTTCAACATGGCGTTCAGGGGAGACGTAGAAACGCACTTGTCGTCATCGACGCGAATAAAGGCGGCGGCAGGAGTAGCAAGAGTAGTCATAGGACCCTTACTGAACAGAAACCACTGTAACATCGCAGTGGCCGCCCGAATGGGCGAGTTGAGGAAATCAAGCGTGTATCCAGGCTTGCCACGTAAGCAGATGGGGCCAGACGAAATATGCTAAACGCAAGCAGTCAAAAAACCATCAAAGAACTTCCGCACACGTCGAGAGACCGCTCACGTCATAATAGTTCTTGCCAACCTGTGACAGGTCTTTCACTGCTTTGATTCCAACCTTCGATAATTCCTCTTGCGGGCCAATTCCCGAAAGAAGTAGAAGGTGGGGCGTCCCGACCGTGCCGGCACTGAGAATCACTTCGCGAGTAGCACGGACGCGGTATTTCGGGGACTTGGGAGACTTGGACACTTCGACGCCAATCGCACGGGGTTCCGCACCGGACTCATCGAACAGAATTTTCTCGACTATGGTCTTGACCGCAATAGTGAGATTAGGACGGCTTAGAACATTGGGAGGCAAGTAGGCATTGGCGACAGAGTCGCCTAAAATTCGGTCAGTGAGGCTCCTAAATAGTGGGATCGAACCCCCAAGCGACCTACGTTTTCCTTTGTCAATAAAGGAGACGAATGTAGATGCACCAATTTGGCCCTTTTACTGTGTTGAAGTCGCTAGTTTGGCGTCAGTACCCGCATTTCGTCGATTAGTCGAGAAAGTGTCCCGTACGGAATGCGTTTGGCGCCAAGCTCGTCGCACGCATCAAGGAGAATATCGGTTATTGGCTAGAAGAACAACTCATTCGTCTAGATCGTGCTTGAAGGAAAGCTTAAACGTACCACCGTGTCGGAGTGGCCTATCTTCCATGGTCCACCAGAGCCATGATCTGAAGCCACAACATCAGGATGTTTAGGGTGCGGTGTGTAAGTTTCTGATTTGATGAAGTAACTGAGGACAGCAGACGGAATGAACACCCGTGGACCAAGTTGATCACTGGTGGCACATCACTCACGGATGCAGGTCTTTGTAACTCCACCCAGTGGCCCCAAGTCGCTCCCACTCGTCGAAGTCTAATGGAGACGTCAGAGGTCAGGCTAAGGAACCATCATACGAATGCGCACCATCGGGAGAACAATGCTGATACATCATGGCGTTAATCCCGCTGCGGAAAGCCCAGTGCATCAGCTTACAAATACCATGAGAGTGCGAATGAGTTAATACTAACCTGCAACCTCCAAGGATCTTCCCACGGGGGCAATCATGTGGGCGGTTTCCAGCTCGCGGTTGGGTCCTTTTGATCGACCAAAATATCAATATACAGAGGTAGACCGCCAAGGGAGTTTACGCACACCGTTTTAAAGTCCCAATCTATCGAGGTTTTCAGAGTTTTTGGCCAAGCAAGAGGTATATGTGTAAGCAACTCTTTCTCGTGGCTGAGGACATGACGCAATGTTCGATACACGGCGACGAAGTCATGTGCGTTGCACCTACTTGTTCCCAGCCTCAATCAAGAGAACCGTGACGCCTGGATCCTCGGAAAGACGCGACGCGAGCACCGAACCAGCCGAACCTTGCGATAACGACGGCCCACGTGAGTAGCGAGTCGTACCACAATCCCACCAACCGAGACATGACGTACCTCCACCAACAATCACATAATCATACGCTTTCCAGCCATTTCTGTCGTCGTCTTTCCCCTTGACCTCTGTTGCACAGACGCTTGGGTCGGAGACGTAGGAGTACGAAGAGCCCATTGGGTGCGCTTATTCCCACACGACGCCCACTGGCACGGGGTTAAGTAGTTGGACTGGACCATGCCGTTACATAATGGTATCAGTCTTCTGTTCTTCCATTCCGTTTTTGTATTGTGCACAGGGCCGTGTCTGTAAGCGAAAGTCGCCACTAACCCGTAGCTCGACGTATGAGCTCGACAATGCGATGTTGTGGTTCTGTCGTTTGGTCAAGCGTCCGGCAATTTGGCGTTCGGCAAGGCATTCGGCACAAAATAAGAGGACGGAAGCAATTATAGGATCGTTGCTTTGCTTACGTGAGTGTCAACCGTGAGAAGAAGTTGACATAGCTGCTCTTGATTCAAGTTGTTTGATTTCTATCAGGAATAGGGCCCACCAACAAGACAATTACAGTACGGCACCAAAGTCCTGCTTGCTTTGTAACTCAATATTACTCTAAGGAACTACCAAGCAAAACCGGACTGGCCTTTGTAAGCCTGGGTAGAAGTTCGTGTATGGCTCAAACAAGATGGGGCAATAATGCCTTTGGCTATGATCCCAGAGTTGGGTCGTCGATACATGTGTTCAGTGAGTATTGATGCATATTGATGTCCCAGCAGACCATTCCTCGCCCTTGTGGATCCACTGTTGCACCACTGCAATTTGGTCCTCCCACTGATTATTGATTATTGGTAACCTCCCAAACTTGTGATTCACCATATATGAAGACCGCTAAGCAGACCTAGGCCACCACCAACAGCCCTCTTCTTACCACATCCCTTATCTATTGGTGAAGAGCACAGATGCGTTCAGTTGTCCTCCCAATGTTACCTGATTTTTAGTACTTGTATACAGGTGCAATTGCAAGTTGCAATACCAGCCTCTTTATGTCTTACCGCTTACAGTATAATAGAACGATGTAGATGAGGCCTATATATTCATAGCAACCATGCTAGGACGGTTTGCCGTTCGTAGGTGGGTGTACCGAAGCATCATCTGACGTTCAGTTCAAGTTCCAATCCAGGTGTTCTTCTCCATCGTCCGTGAACCAGTGAACTCTGATCACAAGTCCCACCATCTCGTGACGATGCCCGGTTGCCAAAGCCTAGACGTTTGTACTAGTACTACATTGTCACCACCCCCCCGTTGTCGCATTCTCGAACCCCCGGCCCTTGTCTCCAATACTACCACTCCCAAAACCGTGACGGGCCGGACCTCTTTTCTCTTCCTACACCCGTCCCTAGTCACTAGCATCTACGCTCATATCGTAGCTATTATGGTAGTCATCCTCTTGTATTTACTGTAAGTACGGACGATGCGCGGTGAGTAGAGCCCAGTCTACCGTGACTCACCTGTCAGCAATCCCAGTGGCCCTCTTCGCACTCGATCTCAGTCTTCGCCTAGTTGAATTCCTCGATCCGTCGCCGGTGCTGAGGCAGCACTACTGTACCTTACTGAAAGTGGGAATTAGAACCACTTACGCGGACAGCTGACCGACGCTCGCACCGAACGTAACGGAGGATCGACATTGCGACCACCACTTTGCGCGGATGATTCTGCGCGGCCTGGGCGATGGTCCAATCTGTGCCCAAGTCTATTCCGTATTGATTCCATTGCCGTGTCTTCGGCAGCGGGCCCACAAAGTCGAGAAAGAGCCCATACGACGCCGGCTTCTACTCGCAGGGTCGGAGTGTGGCCAGCTCTCGCTTGGTGAAATGGCATAGATCGCAAGTGCGTACCACCCTTTCGACGCTCTCCTGCACAAAAGAAAGGCTACCGCTGACTCGAAGGCGAAGAGCCGCAACTTGAAATAGCACCAGGGGGCCCAAGTGTCCTATCTTCTGCGCCGCGTCTTCGGTGGCCCGGGCTTCTCACATTGTAGGTACCTCACTTATTCCCCCCATCGGTTTTAGTTGATCTTCTTGTGCAGTCCGCCGTCCTATTTCAACAGGTAGTTACCGTTTCTGACCGTGGCATGATGGACACCGTTCTGCAGCCTTCCACTCGCACTCGGCAAAGATTTCGAAGACTTCGTCATAGTTCTTCAGCACAAGCCCCAGAACATAAAAAAACGAAAATAAGGACCCAATCACGGCATTCAGCACCTTTTTTGTGTTGCTCATCTGAACCGGGTGAATTGTTTCGTGGAAATGACGGTGGCATCCCGCTGGCTCGCATCCGTGATCTTCGCACATCCTCAGAGCTCCACAGTCCCGAGGGAAATGTCCGTAACTCGAGTCATGCCGGTTCATCGCAAGCCGCCGAAGACTGGGTTGGGCGAGAAGGCCAGCACTCCAGACCGCACACGCAGCCACGGCGGCCGTCTCTTGTTTTGAATTTCCTGTATCTGGGAATATACCGTGCTTCGTCAACCGTCAGCTGATAACGATTCTAGAACGCATCTACATGTCCCCTTCATCCCCTACCCCAGAGCAAGGTTCACCGCCCTTCTTTAGACACCAGTTGACCCTCGACTTTCACCAACACCCTCAGTAATCCTGTCCCTACGGGCTACTGACATCGAAGAGCATGTGTATTTAACTCTTCATAAGACAATTATGAGCTCCAGGGAACGGACCTCCGAGATAACATGTACAGTAGACATGAAACGTGTGCAGTATTCCTTTCACAGAGGACGAGAGCAAAACACTAAACTACAAAATGCATTTCTTTTGCCTCGCGTTCACCACGGGTCAAGTCCGCGTCCGACGCCGAGGGGTGCAAGCCGAGGTCGATATCTACTGTCTTGTGAATGGTGACTTGCACCTGTCCCGAGGGCATAGTGCTGGCTATCCGTGGTGGGGGGAGTTGGGAACTGGTGAAGACGCATGATCAATTTTGTAAATGAAATTTACCAGTAGCCGGGACGCACTGGTATGTGGGGTTGATATATTCAAATAGATCACGATACACTCGCGTTGCCATGATGACCCTGTAGATCATCACGTCAAGATTATGCAAACGAAGTTGTGGGGAAAACGTACATGATAACCACTGGAGCGGCAGCGCACATACGTCACATGAGAAAAAGAGAAGAACAGGCAAAAAGAGTACGCACTATGAGGTGTCTGAAACATCTGCGAATCATAGCTAATTAGCTTTCCGATCTTAGAAGGCAGTGTCAGACATACCAGGTTCCATCCGTCTATTGGAGGGAAGCAAATTCCAATCGGTTATGAGTAGGTGTCGATAGTCCTTGCCTACGTACCATCGATATTTACCCAACTCAATGTCTGTCAACCCCGGTGTCACTAAACTTCTTCGAAAACAGAAAAAAGTGCATACAGCAGGTAGAATTTCCGACAGTGCAGCAACAAAAATCCACGAAAGGCCCTGAGAGTTATGTACACGCTGCTCAGAAAATCACTCGACCTGAATGGATGAAAACCCACCTGAATATACAATACTTTCCATAGACCAGTCGTGTTGCGCTTGTTCAGCACACCGGCAAACATTACGGTCAGAAGAATCACATCCGTGATGAAGTTAACCGTAATGCCCCAGCGGAAACGTGCTGTTTGCGTGATGAGACACGCGTTGATGGCAGGTACCCATACTACCGACCCTTGCCTTACACCTAGGGTGAAGATTAGGTCAGTTGAGCTTGAATAGGTGAGAAAGGAAGGGGCGACGGTAAAGTGATTCTCACTGTAGGTGGCCGTGCCGATGTTACAAAGCCAGACCGATGCAGTGAAAACAAGAACAGTAAGGCTTCTCCCCCAAATTGCCACTCTACATATCGTTAGCGGCACGGAACAGGTATTAGGGCAAGAAATGACACGAACCCGCGGAGGAGGATTAGAAGGGATGAAAATGCAATACCAAAATACGAGAAAACCTGCGAACCGGGAGCGAGCTCAAGTCAGCTGAATGTGTCCATGTACCCAAGTAGCATGAACACCGTACCAGAAGTGCACGGAACCAAGCCTCGCAGTTGAAATGGTGTGTAAGATTGAAACCAGCAATGATGGTGATTATCGATGCAAGGCACAGGGTCCGACATAGCTCATATGCCTGTAGGAAATACAATGAAATGCACGTTAAACCTCGACGAAAATAGTGACGACCTACTACAAAGGACCATCGGAACCGACGCCGGCCAGTGAAAACTTCCCACTCAAATTGTACGGTCGATACCCATTCCCAGCTACGCGATGGCCTCTAAGAAACCAAGCACTTCGGCGATGAGGGAAGTGCTCACATGTATATGCCCCCAAATACGTGGACGAGTTTTACAGTTACAACTGTAAGGCGTGATCAGTATACTGCGCGCAGATCAGGAACGGAGAAGATAACACACCGAGTGAATTATTTGTCGGGCTCATCTAGACGGTCCCTGACCAAGGTAATGCGTATGGGATCGGATATGGCCACGACAGGGTCGGTTGATGGGTGATGGTGCGAGGGAAGGTGGGGAAGGAAAACGCCAAATGCGCTCGAGGGCAGCTCTTACATAGTTGTGCCGGAGACCAAACTGATCCTTTGGTTTGTGATGACTGTTCGGAGTTAGAGACAAAAGGAGTAAGCTATCAGCGATTCGGCAAGGAACCAATTACAGCATATGCTTGCCAGATATGGCTACGACTGATGAGAGCAAAATGTTTGACAAATTTCTGACAGCCGGTAGTAGATCTATACCTAACTCAACATCTTCGGGGTTCTAGATGCGGTCGTGATCCTGACAGGAGTGTGCGAAGTAAAGCCTAGGTTGCACCGCTCGTCCACAACACGGATACACCAGTTGCTATGCACTACCTTCTTCGGGTGAACGCAGACGAGCCCTCAGATCTCAGAACCACCCCAGTCCGTTGACGAAGCGGAGATCAAGAAGCGGCATCACGAGCCACGGGCCATAGCTCAAGAAGCGAATGGTGTTGATCCCAAAGCACCGCGGTGTTCCATACTGAGTCACGATCCAATCACCACAACATTGGTTCCGGATTATACGAGTCGCCGTCAGGACCTGGTTGTATATCTGTAGTTCTCTTTACCCAGGCCACGTCGTGTCTTGACAACACCCACCCTTACAGTTGTGAGGCCCACGAGCATTCAATTTACTTATCTGGTGACGAAAGGGCGGCGCTCGTTCCATTCTGTGATAGGAAATATTGGGGTTGAATAACGAAGGTCTTGTTGGACAAGTGATACGAGGTACGCCCTTAATTGGCTGGGAGAAAGCGGGGTCTTGGTTTCCTCTCACTCATTCTGTGATTTGTCTCTGTTTAACGTGCAGCTTTGCTACCCTATATCAAATAAACCACTACACGTTCATGGCCAGTGCACTGGCACACAGGGCCGAAACCCGAGGGCCCGAGAGTTCTACATATTGTCCAAGATTTTTGCCTCGATTTGGCATAAATGTTGCGGTGGCTTATGGGAAGTCACCCATTTTCTGTGAATCCCAACAACTCGTGCCAATTTATGCCTATTTCCCTTGTAGTTTCGATCTCTTAATTTATCTTAAGCTTCGGTTATCAAATGGGTCCAAAAAAAAAAAGCGAGGCGTCAACTCCCCTCAAGTAGGGGTTTATAACTTGCCTGTTGCGAGGTCTGTTGCGAGTGTTGTCGTAGTTTTTTTTGAGCGTCATTGGTACCGACAGCCGCTGCAAAGTCTGCACCCCCGTTGCGGGCTGCCACTAGGCATCGTTGTGAAAGTGAGCGACCGCAGTGTGAAGTTTAAAATTTAGCTAGAGAGGCGACATATCTACTGACACAGTGAAATTGATCTATGGCTGTATAGTAACTAGCCATCGATCTCGCCATCCCTTGGTGATGTTCAGCCCATTTACTCTCTAAAAGTCTTGTCAGACGCCACGACAGGAAGCAGCAAATGCTCTACATCGAGCACACCTGTTAACCATCATCGCTCAGGCAGAAGCAGCACAGTATGCTATCTATGACTCGGACTCATCATCTGATCCCAGCTCAGAGCCTTATGCAGCCGACAAGTTATACAGTGCTGTAATAACGTCAAGTCGTGTGCTTGATTATTTTGACGGAACTTGAGCGGGAGATGCATCACACAGGCATGATCGTGTTCTCCTCCCCTGCAGCTTTTTTTCTGCCTTTTGCGGCTTTCTTCTTGCTTTCCTCGACCTTAGCCAGACGTTGCTGGGCCTGAAGTTCCTTTGTTAGGGAAGGTGTGGAGTGGGCTATTCATCTTTGGAGCTCATGCGCTCATGCACGGGCCATAACAGAGATGAAATGCCACGCCGAAACGACCACGGGTTTAAGGCTCCAATTAAAATATTACTATTTATGGATGTTACAACGAACACTCATTGTGAGTTTGTGAAAATCAAGTGCACGTTTTGTTCTCACAACAGAACTTGCAACGGGACTCACAACGGGGGCTCACAACTCAACTTTGTAAACCCCTAGTGTGGGTAAATGGTTGAAAAGGGTGAGGGATAAACTAGATCCCATACTCCGGAAAGGACCGCTTTTTGTCATGATAACGCAAGAAGCACACATACGGTAAATTTGATGCCAGCGTAGCAATACGACGCGTCGGGTGTCGGACACCCTAAGTGTGGAGCTGCGCTCGCTCAAAGTATGGATGTTACTCTATACTGGTAAAGACGTGGAATTTAGTTTACTGTACAACCGAATGAATGGTTCCCGGCGGGACCAGAAGAGTTTCATCATACAAGCTGTGGCACTAGATCGAAAACGAAGGATGCGTTATGACAGAATTGGCGAGCTAACATACACGATGTGATAAACTAAGGAACACTTCGACACAGTACTATACCAAGACTATAGCCCCCTATCGGTACGTAACTATCGCGTGAGATTTCCCACAAAGTAGACACAATCCGCCGGTCGTTTCCCAGCACCGAGTATCTTGTACGTGAGCTTCGATTAGCTGACAGGTACGCAATCCTCACCTCGCAACTGTACACACCGAATGCCAGTACCGACGGCAACCAAGACACAAAAGAGTAGTAAGAACACGAGAAATAAAGTCGTTTTCCAGATGCTGCCACCACTATAGATTAGATCAAAAAAATTTGAACCGTGGCGTGTTTCAAACAAAAGAAGATATGTGAGGGAGATGGAGACCACAAGCGGCACTCGAACGACGTTTGAGAAGTTATTAGCGCCCAGGTTACTGACAAAAAATTTGGGGTGTCAGGTCCCGATCTTGTGAGAAAGTAGCTTTCGAACGAATGAGAGTACGGCTGTGAAGTCAGGTAACGTGGGACAAGATGAAGGACCCGGCAACCTCAATGATGTCAATTTTTGGCATTCTGGCCGGGCTCTTTCGTCCTTTCTCGCTACATTACTCCGTCCGGCGATTAGCCATATAACAGTTCCCGGGGAGACTTCAGCTGTCCCTCAGAAACGTCGCAGAAAAAGACATCCGGATTTGTCGGCCTAGGGACCTCGTGCTGAGCACGCAAATCGGGCATCATGGTCCTGGAGTTACAAGGCGACATTTCTTTGTGTAATTGGTTCTTTCGGCACATACCTCTTACAGTTTAGATTGTCCACCATGCAACGTTCCGAAAGAATATTTAGTGCCTTCGATTCCAAGTCAACAGATGCTGCTAGAACACCTGCTTTGCAGGGCCGCCAGATGACCGTGATCCGTGGCTCACCAGTACCGGTTTTTCCAGTAAGATCCCGTTCTGCGTGTTTTTTTTTGTTCGCTACATCATGATTTCGACAACGTCAAACCCTTATTGACGTTTTTTTTTTTTTACAGCAAACCGCTCTGCTTCCCGTCAGTCAGCAGCATTGTTACTGGCCTTGGCACCACGCGGACCTCCGTGATGCTTGAATGAAGGCTCGGATAGTTCTGCTTTCTCATGTACCCCTCGGCAATCCGGCTGCGCGTGTTCTCCGCTACGCGTCATCCGTGCTTCGTGTTCATCGTCATGAAGGACGACACCGACATCGACAAATGGAACACGCTTACGGATACGTTATCACACAGCGCTGTCTGATGGCTGTCCCAACCTTACACCTGGTGGGAATTTCGTGTTTATTCTTCGACGTCGCCGATGGCTTCCTTCCGCCACGATAGCGGATATAACTGGTCAGACGAACGTAATCACATAGATCAAGTCATGGGAGTGAACCTCCGTTTTTGGTATTTGTCAGTTCCATTCGTACGCAGCCAAATCGAACAATGAACTATTTTTTAAAACTGATCTCTCTCACTGTGCATGTTTATTATCGCAACGCTTGTGGTATTCTTTTTAGTTATCTGGGTGTCTCAGCTTTCAAGTTAACTTGCTTTGCATCTCTGGCTCTCTATTACACCGTGCATGGTCCCCCGTCCACCTAGTTTGTCACATCTGCATTACCACTCCACTATTTCTCCTACCCGCCCTCAGAAAGGACACTGAGAAATGGGACGGGGCCATTCTTGCATACTTATAGAACAAGACGAGCAAGAAATACACACAGAGTGGTTGTAACATTGTGTGGTTCTCTTTCCCTTCCCACTGCTTTTCCGACTTGAACACACTCCCCCATTCGGTTTGAGAAGTGAGATACGTTCGAAAACATGCTTTCCCCTCCGACCTTAATCTCGAACGAGGAGATTACCGTCTCTGTGGCAAAGTCGTAATTGATTTTCTCCATCCGATTCCTCTCCCATCTCCCCCGTGCAAAGGAGTTTCCTCGCAACGTTCATAAACGAGGGGGATTTTCTTACGTATGGCATCTTCACACACACCAACCCCTATGGAACACCAGGAGGAACACTCAGCAAATGCGAAGGTGGTACAGCAACGTGACACAAAATTGTCCCATTAATTATAAGTTTTGGGTGCCATTACAAATGGGACCTTAGGGGTTTTAAGGCTGTATTTAATTATGTAACACTTTTTTGTAGTATCTTATAATACTATAAGACCCTTACAATGTTATCATAAGATGAATTAATTATAAGGCACTACGGAATTTTGCGACAAAAGGACTGTAGGGTAGTGACCGTAGGGCCGTGGATGCGGCTGTGCGAATAATCGGGAAACAAATATAATCTCAGTTCGCGACGATCAGTTTCGCTGCTCGCTCCGCGACGGCGTAGAGAGCTGCTTGAGGGTGGGCCGCCGGGACGTGCGGCTTAACAAAAACACCACATCAGCCGATGAGCAGGGGGGTGGGGGGCAATTAATGAAACCCACGTACCAATACGCTCGCGTCGACAATCCGAAGGCCAACTGTCTTCTTCACGCCGAAATCCGGGTTGACGACACCATGCGAGGAGCTGTTCGGGGACATGAAGGCGGTGCTGAATGGATGAAACACAGTGGCGGCGTGATTGCGCGCATACGCCTCGATCTGGGCATCGGTCTTGGCCTCAGCAAGAGCACCAAATGGTCCGATCACGTAAGTCTTTCCATGCTGGCGCCGCGGCGAAGCGAAGCGCCGCCTTTACCCCCTCGCGAATAGTGAAGATATCGAAGTCAGAGTTGAGGAGCGCCGGGTCGATGTTAGGTGCGTCGAAGGGTTTCGCCGAAGCAAGGGTGATTGATCCGCCTGCGACACTCCGCATTAGAAGCGCTGGTATTATCAAGTAACATTACTCACGAGAGGTTGGAGTAATCAGGTTGCTAGGCAATCGTCATAAAGTGGCCCGTGGTGGGCGGTGAGTCAACGAATGACGCGAACTCATTCTAAGGACGGAAGCTCAACGAGCATTCCACGATTGGAAGTTTCCAGGCGACGCTTACGGCAAAGATGAATTCATAATGTGGAGCTTGCGGGCCGGAAGACGGGTCATTCACCGTCTTGAAGATTGTAGCGTTTTTCGGTAGCCTCAACCAACCTATTTCAGACGTGGCAGTCGAGGCAAACAGACCAGTGTGGGATTGACCCCACTGTGCTAGATCGTTTAGGAATAGCGTCGTGTTTCGGCCGATGTCGTCATTGGTAAAGTTGGAATTAACTGAGAACACATTTGAAAGTACGACGTGGTCTTGCATGTTCTTGCCCACGTCTGGGAGGTTGACAATCGTCCGAATGTTGAACCGACTGAGCTGTGCGCTATCACCGATTCCCGACAGCATCAGTAGCTGCGGCGTGTTGACTGCGCCTGCGGCGAGTATAACCTCCTTTGTAGCATGACGGGTAAAGAGTGGGCCTGGAGGCGTCATGTCAAACAGACGTGAGTACAACCAAAGATCTTCCTACCATGAGCGGACTGGGCGAATTGAATGCCACGGAAAACGGGTAGACCACCCTGAGTGCCAGTTTGGACCACCTTGGTCACCTGGGTGTTAATTAGAATATCTAGATTCGACCTGGAGAGCACCGGTGTAAGGTATGAGACCGAGGCACTGCTCCTCTGCCCACCGCCGATTGAGAACTGGGCCCAACCTTACAAGCGGTTGGGTGACATTCGTAGAATTTACGTGAGGAAACAGAACACACCAATTCCTAGCGGGTTCCCAGAGTTCATATCCTCGTTGAAAGGAAACTCGGCGAGTTGCGCCGTCGTGTCGAAGATTCGACGATCGAGAGGGGTCGTGTCTTGAACACTGATCTTGACGGGGCCATTCAAACAGTGGAACGCTGGATTGATCTCCCCCGTCGTATTGTGACCATCCGGGGGGGCAACAAGGGTTTCCACCTGAGGACCGCAATCAGGCTGCGGCACCGAAGTGTGAGAAAGGGAGGAATGAATACCCCAATCAAGGTGCTCCGAATAGACTTCCACGACCATCCAGAGTCACCAGTAACATGGGCCAATCGATCGAAATCGCTCGCTGGCCCACGAGTCCAAACCATATAATCTAGGGAGCTGAGTTTACAGTCACCGCCTCTGAAAGTGACTCAACGTACTGATCGAAGTCGACCCACCGAGAGTGCGTCCGCGAGGATACGCGATGGAACGCCCTCCCAAACCAGTCTGAGGAACAGTAGTATAGTTCCATGAGACAACAGACGGCACAAGTGCCGTGGCAAGAAACGGAATGGGTATAGAGGGGTTGACCGTATCACTGGGGCATATAAGCCCCCGACTGGTAGACGAGCGTAGAAATAAAAATGACGAACCTCGGTCCAGCTTCGATTAGCAGTACACGATTTTTCGGATTCTTGCTCAACCTATTTGCCAAAACACTGCCCCCCAGGCCAGCTGGACAAGTGTCAGGACGAAAGAGGTCCATACACACCCAGACGTACCTCCCACGATGATATATGTGTAAGATGTATTGGGCAGCGTCGAAGGGTTGGTATACACAACCGCCCAAACGGACTTTAAAAAGAGAAGAGCAATGATGGAAAGGCGCATGGCGGAAAGCGCAAACAGAAGGAAGTCCGCATCGTCAGGACGCTTGAAACATGGCTTTATGGGGACTGCTGTTTATTGGAAGCTTCTGGGGCGGCTGGCGGGGTCTGGACTGCGAGAATGAACTCGTAATTCCCAAGGGAAGATTTGACATGTGCGGCGGAGACAAACCTATAAGCGCCCAACCAGTCCGCTCAAACCGAGAATTAGTTATGGCAAGACGAGATGACGCGCCCATCAAAGAAGCATTCTGCGAGGTTCCGAGGTAACCCTCGCCATGGTATCAAGGTCAAGGGGTATGATCACCTGCCGGCAGAGAAATATATCCACGCAGCGAGCTTGAATCTCTTCTCGCCACTGCAGCAAGGCCAGTGAAGCAATGTTACAGTACCATATGGGTGGGCATCTAAAAATGTACAATGCCGTTGGCAATCACAGGCACGGCCGCGGGGACCACACCGCAAGAGCTGCTTGGTTCCGGCGCTCCGAGGAGACGGGATATATTATGCAACCGTCACGTGCTTGCATATTGACGGCCAATGGGCCATATTACGACCTCGAAATGATGTCAACAGCATCCTCACTCCGAAAGCGAAAGCGTGGTCTATCAGATGCGAATGAACCCGGATTGCTGTCTCTAGAGCTTTCGAGCGTGCCAGTTACTCAGGTTGGGCCAGCACTCGGTGTGTGTGGTCATTTTTGCACCAGCCCACTTTTTCTTTTCCTCATTTGCTTGGACCAGCAAGCTTCCCGTCTCTTACGCCTCCGAAGGACACCGCGTTCAACAGCTTCGTTAGGGAAGAGGATGAAGGAAAGGAGTTTGTAAAGCGCCTGAGTACTATTGCAGGCGAGACGGACGCCGTCGAGTTCTCGGGCTCTACCAACGATGGAAGCGACGGAATCGGGAGCAGGTTTCGGTTTCTCTCGAGGCTCTAGCAGGACGACGTGCTCACCTTTATTTGTAGATACTTTCTTGCACTGCATCGACCGGGGTCATCGAAACTTATCTTGCACCCAACTCCCTTGTATCTGATGTCGCGCCAGGTCAAGGCTCTCAGGAACTTTGAGCCTATAGAACCTGGCACCTCGGAACGTTTGCACGCACGCAACGTGCTAGGGGAGGCATTTGGGACGAAAAAGGCCAAGGCGGCCATACGTGCGCATGAGCGCAACAAGGTAGATGTCAGTATGATGGAGGCTGTGGCAGACATGTTACAGGACCGGATAGAGGAGGGAACTGAGAACCTTCCTACTCAAGGTGTGTCTCGGGCTCTCTGCGCGAAATAGATTCATTTACCTGGGCGATCAGAGAAAATGGAGGAGGCCGTTAATGCCGCGCGTCTTATCCCAGCTTACAACGCAGATGCCGAAAGACCAGAGGATATATATCCTCTGCACAATATCATCCCAGAGCAAGAGTGGGCTGCCCTCGATGGCCTACTTCACAAGCTCAAAAATGAACCCGATGACCGCGCGAGAGTTCGACTGCTGCCGAACGCTCGCAGCGATTGGCTACGGCAGCACTTGATGCTTGCATATTCTGTCCCGAAACCGAAGTCCAAACTTGTGTTCGTGCCACTGTGCCTCGTTCGCCATCTGTTTTACTCACGGGTTGCGACGTGAAATAGCAAGATGTTGATCTACGCCTCAGTAATGTTAACATTCCATGAAGCGGTCAAGAGAAGTGTCCCGGATAGGACTGTGATATCGGAGCGTCTGGCACCTGCTCCGGAGGCTGTGGTTGACGGCCTTCTCTCACGATTTACTGAGACTCCAAGGGGGTCTATCAAGTGCGTTGGGTGTCCGCTTCGCATCATTTTGGCTTATACAGGTACCCAGGGCACAAATGACAACCGAAAATGAGACTAGCCTTCTCACCCACCTATTCTCGCTTTGCTTAAAGGCCGACGGCTATGCGACAGATACAGCATTGATCGCGGCTGATCTTAAGATGTCCTCCAAAAGGTACCCGCTCCGAATGATGCACACGGTGATGGACTGACGCTGCCCCAAAAGAGTGAATGATTTGTTTAGATCACTCGGTACGCGTTTCACCTGGATGTTGCAATGATGGCGCGACTGGTATTGACACGGCTTTTAGGATGTACCATCGGCAAGCTCTCCCAGCAAGATCTGAAGCGTCTTGGGCTCCCAGATAGTGCCGCAAATGAGAAGCGGGCGATCCTCAAGACCCCGCTTACATTCCCAAAACCCAGGGGGCGACGTGTGAGACTATGATCAGAATGTAAACAGTTGAGATATCGCAATGGGGGGATGGTGTGATTGAATTATTTGAGTCATCCGGAGACCGGGCCGCTTCGAGATTGAGAATTTTGAAAAATTCGACGCAAAAACGACAAACTCGAGAACAGGCATTGTGTCGGTCGCGCTTTCACGGAGGGTTTATGAAAATTATTCTATGATCACGGTCTTACTGGAGCCGCAGCACAAATCCTGACATGCCCTCCAGTCTCGCTACTCAATTAGCTCAAACCGTTTCTCTCAATTCGACCCTCCTTGTGGACCGTGCACGACGCAAACCCACTCAATCGTACCTCTTTACTGAACGCGAGGCAGACAAACACGACCTCGAATCAATACACGCTCTCGCCTTGAACGCATTTATACAGCTTCGTCAATGGAATCCCGCGCTCCAAACTTACGAGAGCTCTCTGTTCTCCGACGCAGCCAAGAGTGTAGATAGGACGCTCTTGCCCTTGGAAGAAGCGAAAGAACTCGATGGAAGGATTTCCGCCTTCTTACCCCTCCTTGGGGGCGATCTAATGGAGATGCCGACCGGGAGAGTGCTAGAGTGGCTCGTCCGTCGTTTCAGGTGCGTCTTGTAGGCTTCGCTACAAATCATCGAGGAAGCTGAGCAAATGTAGAATTAACGAGTTTAACGTCGGGGACGTCCTGTCTCTGTTTCTCCCCTATCATGACACCCCCCACTTTGCCAAAATGATCACCATCCTTCGTGTGGAGTGAGTGATAACCGAGTGGCTGGTGACTTGTGTTGTTGACGCCCACCGGCAGACCCGACACGTCTTGGAACTTTCTGAATGCCTACAAGTCGGCTGCTCAGAGCATTCCGAGGACCGCCCTGGTCACAGAGATGGTACGCAACGTCGCCGTTGCACGCTTCGTCGCGTCTGCCCTCCCAAAAGCGGTCAAGAATCGAACAGCGCACCGCGCGCTGGTCGCATTTCATACCGCCGCTCTCTTCGAGTACCTCTCGAGAATAAAAGCCCCGGATGATGGCGTTTTGGCATTCTTACTACCAGCTATGTTGGAGCCGCTACAGCAGAACGCCGCCCAGGCGGGTACCAAAGACGTAGTGGTGAGCTCGCCCCTTTATTTCTTCTCCAGTTCGGAATCCTCAGACCCTGGTTAGCTGTCCAGTTATGTGCTCCTCTCTGCCCTATCACAAAAAGTCGTATTGCAGCGCCCGGCTATCAAAGTCATTCTCAATGCGATGGCGTCCTGCTCGTCGAAAGTGGCGCCGCAGCAGTTCGTGAATGCTGCTTTGTCTGTCCTCAGTCCACAAGACCAACTTGATGACCTCCCCGGCGCGTTTATTCAAGTCGTGCTTGGGTTGCCGTGAGTTTGTCATCACGTCAAGGAGACAGCTATTGATCTCCTGACCTGTCAGGTGTGCCGAAGAGGTTATCTTGCAGACGTTGCCTTGGTCTGGATTCAACAAGTTAATGATCCCCATGATCCCACCGCTAGTTGACCGGTGAGGGTGTAGCTTCTTTACTCCAAATGATTGGATGCTTATCGGTCTGATACAGCCTAGAAGAACCGACTAGTCTCTCCGTATTGAACGCACTTGTTTCGTCCGGCAAAGCACCCACTAGTGTGCTGAAAACTATCACCAACGCTCTGATTTCCCGCGCGCTAAAAGCCGACTTTTTGTCGAGGAGGGACCTGCACCATTTGTTGGCATCCTTCCAACAGAGGCATCCGGAACTCTTCCAGGATGTGTCTCGTTCGTTCATTGAAGAGAATGAGGGCCAACAAGAGGCCATTCAACAGCTGGTCCTGTCGCTCTCCGTGGTACGGAGAATACACTCCTTCTTGTCATACCCTTTTTTTCACGCACCTTGATAGAAAACTTCGCACAATGGAGATGTACCAGAAGTGGATATGGTGGTTGCGTCCATGGATGGGAATGATGAGACACGTGCCGCAGCAGTTCAGAGTATGCTTCGTACTCTCCGTCAAAGTACCGGTCTTGACCCGGAGAACTTGGTCGGCACATCTGCTTGTCTTGTCCAGAGTGCAGAAACTGATCCATCGTCTAATTTTTTCTAGGAGTCTTTTCGTTCTTCGTTTCTCGCGCGTGTACACGATCCTTCTATCACCGTTCTCAAGGCATTGTACTCCGATCCTGCGGTCCTTCTCCCCGTCCTGCTGTCCGATCCGTTGCCATTCGTCAAGGCTGTCTCCGAGGCGGTCACCTCAAAGCCCGTCCAAGCCTCCCGTGCTATCTTGCGCATGCATATTTCCTTCCTCGCTTCCCACCTGCTACCTGCGGTTTCACAAGATGTCGTGGAGGAAGCCTTCTCGCACGCAATCTTTCCCTTCTTGCTGTTCTCAAAGCCAAAATTCCGTACCGCGCAAGCAGTATGGGAAATCGTAGACGCTGTGCAAAAAAGCGTACCAGAGGCTGGCCTTGCGTGCTGCGAGAGCCTCCAGGGCTGTGCCGAAATCTTGAAGGAGGAAGAGAGGCACTTCTTGGAACATGTGCAGACGCGGAAGGACAAGTCCAACCCATCCGCGTTTGAGAACACCGATGTGATGCGCAAAGTTAACCTAGCCGTTGCGTCTCGGATGGCAGGTGAGGGGTCCCGCGTAGGTGCTTTGAAGATGAGACGCTCACACGCACGCACGCTGCAGAAACCATATTTGTCTCCACTGAGCACGACAAGCTGTTTGACTCGTTATTACTGAAATTGTCAGATCCAGATCCTCATACGCGCAATCTCGGATACTTGATCGCCCGCGCGTTGCTTGGGAAGCTCTCTGGGGAGAATCTGGTGAATGCTGCTCAGCGCGTTCTTGATGTCATGGCCATCCCGACGCTAGAGGACTTTGGCGGTTTCACGAAGGGCACAGACACTTTACAAGAGGTCGGTCACGAATTTATAGGATCGTTGCGGGGCCGCTCATCCTATTCTTGTCCAGTTCTTGTACGATGCGAACCTGGGTACCAATGTAGTCCTGAAGCCGCAAAGCCGCAACACGTTGCATTGGTTGCAGACCTCGTTGCTCTGCGCCATACCGGTTCTTCCTCGACCACCTGGTGGCACACTAGACTTCACAGTTCTTGCGCAATCGGTAACACGCTCTTCCGTCGTCATTTCTGTCTTCTAATAGGCTTCCTAGGTCAAGGAGGCCTCTCGAAGCGTTCGATATATCCAGTTGATGCGATCAATATACAAACTGTCGAATTCATCGTCATCACTGTCGACAATACCAGCGTCGCTCTTGCGCGCGCAGTTTATCAACCTTGCAGATGACGCTCTCGCCTTTTTGGTAGGAGTCTGGTTGTCGGCGGAGGGAGACGCTCAGCTGCGCAGAACTGCGTTGTCGCATGCCCTTAGCTTTATTTTGGCGCACGAGGCCGGAGAGCAGGTCATCGATTTCCAGACTGTGCTCCCGGCGCTGCTTGTCGCTCTCGGGGATCCCGATCGAGGAGTCAGGCATCGAGCGTCCGAGTGTGTGCACCTGCTCGCGCAGCTTTCGACAGCAAAGCAAGTATCGGGTGTATACGCTTTCGACACCATCTATGGGGATAGTACCAGTAAGTCAAATCCGGATCATCGTCTAGGATATAGGTGGCTTCATAGGTTGATAGGTCAACTGAAGTACCTCAACTGGGACGACTTCCAAAAATACACGGGGGCCCTCATGGCGTATCGAGAGCACTGCATCCTCGATCCCAAGTACATCCGAACTGTCCACCAGCAATATTTAGCCCGCGATCCTTCGGATCAGAAGAAAACCACTGCGTGAGTCTCGTCGTTGTTGGTTCACTACCACCACATAAGTTTACTTTTTGCAGGCACAAGCGACGGGTCGCTGAGTACCTCTTGTCCCATGTTACGAGTTGTGGACTACCAACGGTCAAGTTATTTCTCGTCGCCCTCTTGGAACACGTGCCGGACCGTGCTAAAGCCGAGGCCCTGTCACCTATCGTCCAAGCTCTGACGGATAAGGTACAGGTGGTTGAATGGGAAGGACTATTCGGACCACAGTTTGAAGAATTTGCCGCCATCACCGTTTCTGCCTTTGACCCGTCTGCCGCGGCGAGCCTTAATGACCCGTCTGGCGTCCTCTGGCCGATATTTTTGAACGCGATAAGGTTTTACTTCCAGCCAGGCGAGTATCGAATGCTTATAGCCAGTACATACCCTTATTTCTCCTTACTAGAGTCGCATCCTTTACCAAGAGAGGCCCTCTCCAACAGCTTAAAAAATGGCTTATTTTCTCGCCTGTCTCTCGATCGCCAGAAGGAGCTCTGCCGATCGATTATTGCGGTTGGTGCCGGGTCGTCTGATGCTGTGAGATACTTTCTGTCCTGCATTCGCGCTCGTGGTGCACTCACCTACCTTTTCAGAAATCATATTGTATCGCTTTACTCGGAAAGCTTCTGACTGAAGCGCTGCTACTGATTCAGCTGATGACTGACCTTCAGCCCCCAAAGCCTATCGACGAGCCTAGCCGCGCGACTAAGCGTGCCAAAGTAACTGAGTGAGTCGCTCTCTCCATTTCTAGATTGGGTGCTGACCCGTCGCAGGGCGGATGGTGACGATTCTGAGTCCTTGGGCTCTTTGACATTCCTCGCTGAGGTTCTTAGCGGCGTCTCTCTTCCCGGAGACAGGGACCTCATTTCCTGTCTCCTGGAAGTCCTGAGTAACGTCGCACGTTCAGAGGAGCGATCTACGGCGGGTGTTGCATACATTGAACAACTGTTAATGTCGTGCATACAAAACGCATCGGCTGCTGCTCAAGTAAGCTGTTTCATGGCAACCGCAGAGCCCGGTTTTAGACTTAACCTCTCGTAGACCTCTGGTGAGACATCCTTCACTGGGATCCGCCTCGACATCTTGGTGGACATTATTCGAGGTTTGTTAGCTACTGCAGACGTAGGGTTTTGTGGCGCTAACGACGACCACCTAGTGTCGGAGAGTCCACAGACGTTTCATCAAGCGTTGTTACTCATTGCCTAGCCTCGCTCGTGTTGCGCCGAAGTCCGTCCTGCATAATGTCATGCCCGTGTTCACATTCATGGGCTCGAACGTGTTCCACCGCGATGATAACTATAGCTTCCGGGTTGTCCAGAAGGTCAGATTTCTGTTGTCCGTCTGTGTATCCACTCGCTGACTTTATGTTTTTTAGACCGTTGACAGCATTATCCCTCTTATTGTTTCCTCATTGAAGGAGAAACACTCTACTCGCGAGGGCTTGCTTGTGGCATCCAAAGAGTTCCTACGTGTTTTCACGGACGCAACGAACCATGTTCCGCGCCACCGCCGCACGCAGTTCGTTTTTAAGCCTTCGCACCTTTCTTTCCGAACTCATAGTCGAACAGGTTCTTTATACATCTCGTCGACGTACTCGGGCCAGAAGAATTCCTGAGCATTGTCTGTATGCTGATTGTTGCGAAGGCGGACAAGCGAGTCGTGAGACTTCAGGGCCGCGACCTTCGCGCGGCGCTTGCGCTCCCCCTGTCCCTGTTGCAGCATTACCCTTCGAACATCCAGCTACCGGTGAGCACCAGTGTGTTGATGCCCGTTCATCATGTTCAAATAACTGGTCCCCCAAGGTTCTCATCGAGGTCTTAAATGAAGCACAGCGCCTTATTATCGGCCTTGCGTCCCCCGACTTTTCGAAAACTGGCTCGATCCTACTTGGGGACTCTCAGTGAGTCAGTGAGCCAACACTGCATATGTTTACTGACGGCTTGCACTAGCGATGACGAGCAAGCATTGCAGGGACAACAGAACATCAAACGCCGAGCTCATGCATTGGTCGTTTTTACTGCAGCAGCTTTTGAAGGGTCATCCTTGTCCTCCCTAGACACCGAAGTCGAAGGCTTGAACAAACTCGTTTCTGCACTATTGGAGATTTCGAGCTCTCAGAGCATTCCAGGTGCCACGGGACAGCACGTCGACCTTGTGGATATCGCGCAAACCGCTCGCCTCGCGCTCGGTGAATGCATCAGATCGATGCACGCTGCGCACTTCGTCGGGTCTATCGCCAACATATTGAAGGAGGGAAGACCGAACGAGCGTATATCGCGCGGTGTCCTGGCCGAGACCCTCGGCGTATTCGTGGACAAGCTACCTTCGATCTCAAAATCCGTTCGCAAGGAAGTAACATCAACTATCGTGACGATCATCACAGAAATCAAGCGGTTCCTCCCACTCAGGGACGAAAGCGAGAGCCTTGTCAATGCGGGCCTTCACGCGCTGAAAGTTATCAGCTCTTCCGTTGTCCCAGGAGAAGAAAGTTCTCTGGTGGATTGTCTACCACTCGTCCTTGCTGCTTCGCGACCCGATCAGCTCACCGCGGCGATGGCGGCCTCGGCGCTTAAACCCCTGTGGTAAGTCAAGTGCGAGGGTCTACGCCTCATACTGACTAATCACCGCTTCAGCATTGGTTTGGGGCCTAGGATCATCCCATTCTTCCGGGATGTCGTCCAGTTGGCCGTTGGCATCCTTCGAGATTCGCTCCCCATCAAGCAAGGTGAGCGGCGGTGAAAGTGGTATTTTCGGTAATTGTTCACCTCTCTCTTTTAAGGGATGAATCAGACCCTTGCCGGAGATGTTCTAGACGTGATTCGCGCGGTTTTCGACACCATTCCTACGTTCTGGGGAACCTCAGAGCTGGGCAGCGTATTTCGACTCTACCTCGACGCCTTGGCCCTTGGCCCTGCCGATGACATCGGTTCCTGTGCGAGACGCATTGCATCTAGGGCACCAACGGCCGCGCTTTTTTCAACATATTTCGAGATCTGGCCCTCTATAGCAGCGGCAGAAACCGAGGCGAGTTGTATTCCAGACCGATGAATTAGTGCGGCGTCTTACAGCCCTAGCAGCATATTGTCGGTTACTTCGAATTACTCAGACGAAGTCTTCGCGCTGCGCCCCGATCGGCTGTCCTGGAGCACCTCCGCCCCACGTTCAAAATCTTCCTCGAGGGACTCGATCTGCGGGATAAACGCCGCGATGTGGATATTTCAAGGGTACGCACCGCCGATCATCCACTTCTTTGAGCGCCACAACAGCTGGGCTTTGTTGCACGCACACAGGTGGAGAGTGCCGCGATCGCCGCTTTTGTAGAACTTGTCGCAAAATTGAATGACACGGCGTTCAGGCCGTTGTTCCGCCGGCTGTTCGATTGGGCTTTCAGAGGTAAGCTGCGGCGTAATGAAATGGCGTCCTGATCGTGAGTTTTGGTGTACGGTTACAGATGCAACTGCGGAGAGGAAGATCGCGTTCTGCAATGCCTACGTGGGTCTCTTGGATTACTTCAAGGTGATGTCACACCTAGACACGGAATGACTTACCGCGCTGACTGCGATCATAACAGTCGTTGATGACGCCGTATCTTTCCTTCCTCCTGGCCCCCTTTATCGAGCTACTGCAACTCCCCGACGACCCAGCACGTCCCTTCGGACCAGAACAGCTCTCGGTTGTACAGGCACTCTCCAAGAGCTTGAGCGTGGACGAAGGAGGTACGTCCAACCTACCACCAATCGCCCTCCCCGGCTAAAAACGACAAAACAAACATAACAGCGTTCTGGCGCGACGACCGCCTGCAGCAGGTCATGCCCATCCTGGTGCCCCTCGTCGCACGCCCCAGCGCCGCAAACGACGACGCGCTCTCGGAGGCCCTCGTCGCGCTCTGTGACGCCGCCACGGACGACGCACTGCTCAAGCGGCTCAACCTGGACGTGCTGATGCACACGCGCTCGGATGACGCGCGCGTGCGCATATTTGCGCTGCGGTGCGCGAGCGCGCTTTGGCTGGCGCAATGGGAGCAAGCTTATCGGTACGCGCAATTTTTTGGCTGCTTGTTTGTGTAGTGCTGATGGTGATGTGAAGGATTCGTGCCGGAGACTGCGACGTTCATCGTCGAGTGCGCAGAGGACGAGCACGATGGTGTGGTCTCTGCCATTCATGCGCTCAAGAAGGCAGTGGAGGGCGCGACGGGCGAGAGCATAACGGACGACATGTAGGCTAACGTTACTGCGCGCATAGCAATTCGTTCACTATCTCTCTCTCCACCCTTGCTTTGTTGCGTTCTCTTATTGCAGATAGATAAGACAGAAATAGATGGTGACGTGATGACAGCTATGGAGGGGAAGATGTCCAACCTAATGACCCATATATGGAACAAAAATGGGAATGGGTAAAAAGAAATTACCGACTTATGTGGCGGGGTGAGTTCAGTACAGATGGGGAATCAACAAACAAAAACATACGACTATGCGAGCGCAGAGATGAAGGGGAATATAAAAAATTGAAAAGATATGAAGGAACGAAAGACAGAAAAAAGGAGCGTCCCATTTTTTTGTTTTTGTTTTTGTTTTTTTTTTCCTTGTTAAGAATCGGAATCGCCACTCTGGCGACGTAGCTGCTGCTCGTCGATCGCCTTACACTGACCCAGCAGCCGAACGATCTCCGAGCGCGGGCATGCAGTCCGAATAAAATAAGCCTATGAGTAATATTTAGGATAAGAATGGGAATGAAAGAATGGGGGACACGCACGTTGAGCAGCTCGTCTGGGTCTGGTCTTGAAGCGACGGGCTGAGAGCATAAATGCAAGAAATCGTGAAAAGATCGTGATAAGGTCTCCGGCTCGCGCACAGGCGGGAGTTGGTGGCCGACGATGAGCCGCGTGTCTTCTACGTCCATGAAAGGCGGGTCGCCGTGCGCTAGCTCCCACGTGGTCGCGCCGAGCGACCACACGTCGACCTTGAGAGGGTCGTACAAGCCCCTGGAGAAAACGTCAGCAAAAGGTACCGTTGGAAAGAAATATAGCAAAGGAGGCTCACGCCCGTATTTCTGGAGCCTTGAAAATAATCAGGATGATTTAGCTCAGCAGGAAAGTGTGTGGAGAGCACGCTGCGTACCTGCCAGTAGACGACTCCTACATGATCGGAGCATTTGGGCGTCCCGGGCGGTGAGCATACTGCATTAGAAAAGTCCGCTGCGAAAAGAAAAAAATGATGAGACCGGAACAAAAAGCGGAGAAGGATCCGTGATCGTCCATCAATCACGTCACGCACAAAGTTTGAGCACACCAGCTCTGCTTAGAAGTAGATTGTCCGATCGCACGTCCCGATGCGCAATGTGGTGTTTACGGATATACGACAGCGCCAGCAGGACCTGTCCGCCCAAACCAAGTCAGCAAGCCGCACACAGATCCAGACAAAGATCCACACTCACATCCCAGACGAATCGCGCGATCATCTTCTCCGAAACCGCCACCGGCCCGCTCTCGTCCATGGCCTCCTCGCCCAACACGCCAAGCACGTCAGCCAAGCTCCGGTCCATAAGTTCCATTCCGATCCACAGGCTCTCCTCGACAACGTCGACGTACAGCCGCTCCATGCGTAGCACGTTCGCGTGGCGCAGCAAGCGGGCAAGCTCGAGTTCGCCCCGCAGATCGGTGAGCTTCGGCGAGCCGCCACGCGGGATCGGTACGCGCTTGATCGCGACTAGCGACGCGGTGTCCTCGCAACCCTCCTTGACGACACGCTCAGATTCCTGCGAGAGCGTCCGGGCGGGGGAGCGCGGCGTCAGTGGCTGGAACTGCTGTGCGACGGAGGGCACAGCGTGCGCAGCATACACCGAGCCGCTCTCGCCCTCTGCGATCTCCTGTAAATCCGTGAAGATCGCGCGGGGATCGGCTGCGTCGTCGATGAACTCGGCGAGCGGGAGCACGATGGCCGCGAGCCATGCGGGGTACCGCGGGTTGGACCCTGAATGCACCTCGTTCGGTGACACGTCGCCGTCCTCGACTCCTTCCGCTTCCCCCGATGCTACAGCTGGTAATGACGATGACGACGCGATGGTATCTTCGAGGTTGGTCGTGGTGATGGCAATAGCTGGCCGATGCACGGGCACGAGCGGCGAAGATGGCGGCGGCGTGACGTATAGGCTCTCCGTCGACGCATCCGGTTCCTGCTCTTCCTCTCCTGGGTCAAGGAACGACGCGCGTAACGGTGAGGGTGATGGCGACAATTGAGACGGATCACGTAGATGCACCAGTCGTGGGCTCTTGCTCCCGCCATCCATACCTTCCAGGCTATTCGGACCAGAAGTGAGTGCGAGTGTGCCTGACGGACTACCCGAAAAGTCTTCCTCTTCTTCGTCTCCACCATCGAAGCTCGAGTCACTCTCCTCGTCGTCCTCGAACACTGACTGTACCTGGGAGCGCTCGTGCGTTGTCGCCGGTGCAGCGATGACGTCGGCACGCACGCGTCGCACGACGCTCGCGCCGCGCACAATCGTAGCGTGCACGATGGTGCTTCCGGAGGCGCTGCTGTCGCGAGAGCTGTCCCTCCGTGGGTCGAGGCGGATCGTGAGTTGTGAGTCACGGCGAGTTGACAACACGTCGGGCGATACCGACCGTGCCGAGTCGTGTTGGAAGTTCGCAGACGCAGGTGAGCCAGAAGCGGGGCTGCTGATGCCATTGGCGGCCACTGCACGGTCCTGCATCATGCCCATGAGTTCATGATAGAGTGGTGAAGCGCTGAACGGGTATTCGTGCTCCTGCCCGTGCCCTTCGTCGTCTTGCCCCCCATTCTCTTCCTCTCCTCCCTCCTCCTCCCGTATCTCCGGGTGAAATACGATACTCGGGAGGGTCACGCTGGGCTTACTGGGCTTACTGGTGTCCGCTGGTGACGTCCGGCTGGGGGGAGAGCCAGTGCCAATAGTTGAGGCGGACGAAACAGAACCATCATGTGACGCAGACGGGATTGAGGAGAACAAGGACGCGGACCACGACGACAGGTCGCCGAGGGAGTCCTTGCGGAGGGATAGCCGCGGTGGAAGGATGGAAAGAACAGATGGACGGTGACGGCGACTCGAGGAACCGTTGAGAGTAAAATCATCGTTCTCATCCTCACCTTTACCCTCTTCCTCTTCCTTCGCATCCTGTCCCACTTCTTCCGTACTCTGCATTTCCGATGTAGACCGTGGTTCCTCCTCCGTGCTCGGTGGGTCTGAAGGTGGCGTCTCCGATTCTGACATACGTCGCAGAAAAGCTGTATCCTCCTTTTCCCCCGGCCGCGGCTGTATGACGGTTACTGGCATGATTGGCAATGGAGACCCGCTGCGCGCCGCATCTTCCAGGTACAAAGGTTGTGGTGATTCCTCCCCCCGTGGTGGCGTGGTATTAACAACGCGAAACTGGCGGCGCGGGGGTGTTTGCGCCCTAAATCGTCGTTCACGATCACTACTACCAGTACGCAGTGGCGGGGCGATAGGGGATCTTGTCCCGGAGCTACTAGGCGAGCGCTGCAGCACGTGTACTGGTGTGGGCTGGGCGACAGGTACGAGCGCTGGCACAGGCGCAGGAACAGGAACAGGCTGGATTGGGGTGGGGTGATGGGGGTGAAGGTGTGTGTACTGTGCGTCTGACTGTGCCGTGTCGCCCTCCTGGTCGGTTGTCTCGCTAATTGCGCCAGCAGATGCAGGTGTAGGGGGTGGCGCCGCTGGAATGGCAGAGCTAGGGCCAGCGGAGGGTGTTTGGGGTGGCGGAGGCAGGGGTAGGGGTGGTGGCGGTGCTGGAGGTCCGATACGGAGCGATCTCTCCGAGCGGGAAATCGATGCATCCGATTTCTGTCGGCGGAGAGAGGAGGATCGCGCGCGGGGGTTCACGAAAGTTGTCGACGTTGGGGATTGTGAGCGTGACGGTGCCGTCGATGATGGTTGTTGTTCTTGCATGGGTGAACGGTTACGGCGGCCTTTCTGAATGAGGGCAATCTCGGCTTCCGAGTAACCAAGGTCGGCCAATGTTGACGACCACTCGGGAGGGACGCCTTGGAAACTATAAAGGGGATCACAGAAGTACGTTAGACGCACAGGATACGAAGGGGCGAGTGGGGAGTATGGTTGCGGGGGACGTACGCTTCGTCGATGTGGATGTGGTGCTGTGGGTGTGAGAGTGCGTGTTTGTGTGATCGCCATAGAATGCACGTCATGAAAGGGAAGGAATGGGAATATACATCAAGGTCATGCATCGATAAATAAAAGGGACACGCTCACCTGGACGTTCCAAGGGAGAGAGATTGACTCATCGTCGGTAGCATCGTCGACATTGGTCACGCGTGAGCTCTTGGACGCAGAGCGCTTGCGAAAGCTGGAAACCTTGCGAAAAAAGCCCTTCTTGCTGCTGGAGGGGGATGAATCTAGGGTGCGAGAGAGGGTCAATATGGATGGAGGAGGGGACTGCTGGGACCGGTGCTGTTCGGGCTGGAACTGTGGCTGCAACATGCGACTGGGTGCTGGAGATGGGCTGCGAATGGACTTGCATGCGGAGGGTTGTGGGTCTGAATCTGGGGAAAGAACGGATTGGTTGGAGAAGGACGCGACAGAGGGATTCCTGGACGAGGAAGCATAAAGATAGTGAGCGTCCTTTGGCGGCGGTGGGGGTGGTTTTGAGCTGGTAAAACCGAATACTTTGAAAGTGGAAAAACGAGAGGATTTTTTGGTATCGGTCGAGGCCATCGGAGTCGGAGGGAAAGGACGAGCTCAACGTTGCTCACGCTCACCCGCTCGCTCCCTCTCTGGGCTTCATTCTCTCGTGCTCGGCCATTTCCGAGATTTTTTTATTCGGAGTGTAAATTCGAATGTATGCATAGCTATGTATATGCTATGTACCATGAGAACAGCGTAGTCTGACCCACGAAATTAGAGCGTCCTTGTACACCCCCTCTACGGTAATCTCGATCTTCTTGCGTGCATAACGTAGCTAACACGTTCACAACGAGGATTCACACCGTCGAATCGACCAAGTGACGTCCGAGGCACGCTCTGAAACAGGCAATGTCGATACTTGCTAGTGTGAGAGAAAGCCCACACACGGACCGGCCGCATACACCAGCAGGTCGTCTCTCACCTTCCAGTCCTCTGTCAGGAAGCTCTCTGGCTTGAACTCCTCAGGTTCAGGATACGCCTCTGCGTCATGTAAAATCGCCCTGTGCGCGAACGAACGAACGAACTCAACGAACGCAATCTTTTTCCACAAGGATAAGAACGTGCCAAGTATTAACGAGTACCGTCATACCCTTAGGGATATATACGTCATCCTCCGCCGTGGCGTGCGCGACGCTAAGCGAGAGTACGAGCCACCAGCGCAAAAGCCCTTTGTAGATTCCGTCCACGTAGTTTGGCAGATCCGGATGGTCGCTAAACGCGGGTAGGCGCGACCAGCCAATCGCCTGGTCGATCTCAGCCTGAGCGCGCCTGCACGTCCGGGTATAACAGCTGCGCAAGAAGGAATGACGAAAGCGCTGAAGTATTTTCAGCATGCCCGAACAGAGAGGAAAAGTGATGGCGCGCCGTCTCTACTCTCGCAGCATACACGTCGCCGCGGTGTCCTTGAGCGCTGTTTCCGTCTCGTTTCCCATACACTCATCGAGGTTGTCATGCACGAGCGAATGCCTCGAAGTTCCCTTGAGCTGATTATTATCAAACACAACTCCTAGAAGCGCATACAAGATCTTCCTTGATTCGTGTTGAACGGTGCATCGACCATCTCATCACTGAGCCTCATGCTATGTCGCGCGCACCGCTTGAACCCTATGCTAGGGAACCAATCGCAGGAGGTGCTTTACTAATTGAACGTGAGAAAGGGGGTGGTCGACCACACGACTAGGAAGAACGAACACGCGGGAAAATCGTTGACCAGCAATGCACCAGGCCCTCGGCAATCGCGAGGTAGTGATCGCCTGACTCCTTGACGTCATACCCATATGGGAGTGACATGACAACGGCGCCTTCAAAACTTTTCGACCAACAAGCGGCAACAACCAGAATCAGCCCGATGGAGATGCGCGTGACATGATCTGGTCAGCGTACTGTTTCAGGGACTCCATCACCCTCTACAGTTTGCATTGGTCCTTACATCACGGCGATGGGTGGGTCGGAGGCTCTTGTCGATGATGCGCAGCTCGACGCGCCACCTGTGGCCATAGCGTGTGATGGCAAGATTAAAAGTGTGCCTCCGTCCTGTTGTTGGCATCGGAAAAAGCGTCTCAGCACAGCATGAGACCATGCGATCATGTCGATGATGGAATTCCAGGTCGGACTATGTACCTTGAAAGAGATCTCTCTGCCCGTGCGCTATTGACAAGCGCCCGATTACAGATATCGACGTCACGTCACTACGTCAGTAGGCTCTGTTCGTTATGTTCTTCGGTACTTAGAATTTGCCAGCTTGCGAACCGTATCGCCTTCCCCATCATGTATAGGTACGCGAAAAGGGAGAACACCACGAAGTCGTAAGGGTGAGGTCGGCATTTTTGTTGCCAAGGAGGAAGACGGCTCTATAACAGAGCAGTTGTCGTAAGTGGCGCTGGCGCGAGTAGTGGGCGCTTTCTGGGACCGGGAAGCAAGACGAGGAACATACAGTTGATGGTGCCAAGGCGCATCTGCTGCCAACTTATAACACTAATACAGTTGGACTTCATGTAGCCGGGGAATTGGTCAGTCCGAAGAACATCACCGTTGGTTTGAAGAGTCCGTATCGCATCTTGAATGGGCCATGTATTCATGAAGGCTCAGCTCTGGGGGGCAGTCGGCCTGAGCAGCGATCACCTGATTCGAAGTATGAAAAAAATCTGCTGGATGACTTCAGGTTCCCGTAGGGATTTGGCATAAATTTGAGGATCCAGATGACTTGTCGAGTTATCGTCCATGTAGCTCCAAATCTAGGGCATCAAAAGAATTGATTACTTCCTGTATTTCAGCTCAGAACCACTAGTGTTGTGCAGCCCCGCGGATTTGGGTTCGGAATGAATAGAGAGTCGAGGTCGACGAATCAATGCAAGAGTCGATAAGTCGTTCAGAGCCCACATCAAAATCTAGAAATTAATATTGTGTCCCGTGTGGTTGCCAACCAGAACTTAGAATTTAGAGGTAATTTGGTGCACCGAATTGTCGACGAGTGACGCAGTGACGTTCCATTTCTTCCCTTTGATGGCAATTAGCCCATGGCATATCCCTTTACAATGTGCACCACCATCGCCCACCTCCGCCCGTCTAGGCTCTTAGCAAAAATAGGATGGCGCCTAGTAAGACTTCGAGAACTAACCGTCCCGAGGAATTCATAGCGCGCATGTGGGGTGTTGTCGCGCGTTTCTATCATAGAACTTCATGTAGACGTGCCACGTGTTGATGTTGTGTCTTGGCTCACAGAAGCAATTGTGATTCGTGATGATCATTGCCTTGGCTGAGAGCGCAGATCCTACTGTACGTGCAAAAAAAAAGAATCAATAAGCTGGGTTCACCGTGAGAAGTTCAAATAAGCACAGTTCTGGAAGCTCTCTCGCGCTGTGAGGTACAGTACCTCTGTGCGATCGATATCACGATCATGATCATTCATAGTCTTAGTTTTTCAACACCACTTATCAGTTGTAAGTGCCTAGATTTAGCTCGGCGTAACAGAAAAAAGACCAGGGGGACGGCTCGGAGTACCCATGGTGATTTACGTAATACAGATGGAGGTAAATTTTTGGGCCTTCGTGGACAAGGTGTCGTGAAGTCTTACGTGCAGGGTCGTGTGAGGCCGACCCATCGACAGGACCGACCTCTCGGGGACATTGGGATATTGCGCATGCGGCGATAGAATGGACATTGTGCATTGCGTCGAAATTCAGTAATCGGTCCACGTGATGAATTTCATCATGTCTTGTCTTCACTTTTTCACTGTCGACCTTCCCCCAGCTCCTCTCTTCCTTCCACCACCACTACCATCACTCCCCTCACTCTCCTCGACCCAATGGTAAGTTTTTTTCTCCTAACATCCGATCTCAACATCAACTGAAGCTCCCACTTACATTTATCTCTTCCCTAACTCCTCGCAGTCGCACCACACATCCGATCCTGCCCCTCACACCCACCATACTTCCTCAGAGCACGACTCGCACCATGATGCGCATGTCCTCAGCCTCCGACTTGTCCTCGGTAGCATTCTCGCTCCCGTACGCTAACACCCCCAGTCTTGTTACCACATCTTGACCAATCCCGCTTCCATGCACTGACTCTAGAAGCGCCCTTCGCACCCCGGCTCTCATCCAGTCTCTGGCACGGCATCACCGTTTTCTCATTGGCACCATTCCGGTGCTAGTACCGCTACCGGACACGACACTCCACCGCCTCCACCATTACCGATTCCCACGCTGCCGCAGCATCACCAACAGTTAGGGCAACATATCCACCAACCATCGCCCAGCCTGCAACCGCAGCACAGCCACAATTTCCACAGTCACGTTCACCCGCAGCCTCAACATCACACGCATCCACATGCATACGGGCCCTCGCGCCTGAGCTTTACCGTGCGCTCGCACCCGTGCCACCTGCAGATGGCCGGGGCGCCGCTTTCCTTGGTTTGATCAGATTACTAACACGTGTTCTCTTTTCCCTTTTATGTCCCCTCCCCCTTTGGTGTCTTGCGTGGGTGCAGCATTCTGCTGGCTCGACTCCTCCCGAGTCGCTGTCGCCATCACCCACGCCGTCGCCTCGGCTCGCGACACCCCCACTGCCACTTGACCATGCCCCCCATCCACATGGGCTTGAGCCTGGTGTTGTTGACTCGATGACAAAAACGGCGACGGCGACGACTGCCATGGTAACAGGCACAGACCCAACCTGCTCAGAACGAGCCCGTTTTCTCGCAACGCTGCAGAGTAAGAGTGCTTGGGACGCGTTGATCCATGGCTCCTGGGTGTGATGAACACGACGGTGCGTGCCTTCTGAGTACTTTCTCTCGTCCTCGTCTTTCTTCTCGTCTTGCTGTGCCTCGTATCTCGATTACCCCACATGCGTGGGCTTATGCTCTCGCGCGTTACGTATGAATTACGTAAATACGGCCCTTTAGAGTTGTCATTCCCCATGTACAGTACTTTGTCTCGGGTCTTTGGCTTTTTCTACCTCGTTACCTCCTTAGAACAAAACCTTGTTGACCGAACCCGTCTCCCGCCACTGATATGGGACGTACTAAGTGGACAGTAAATGGGGGAATATCGGCCTGGGATGAGATGGAATACGATAGCCCCCTAACCCGCTCGGGGGGTTGCAAACAGACACATCCGACGTGAGATAACCAAACAACGGAAACACCCATCAGCTTGTCCGTTTTCGGGTCAATTAATCTTTTAGTGCCTTCATCGATGAGTTAGGAGTGTATCGACTATCGAGTGCCCGATACTTTACGTAAATTAGCACATATCAGCATTGCCGCAACACAGCATCAGTGCTGTCTAGTTGAGTTCGGTAGTCTGCTGCTCACTGTAGTTACTCTGATCGCATATGTATATGGGTAAAGATAAGGACCCTCATCCGCCCGCGGGGACGAACGTAGCTGAGCTGTGAAGGAAGTGCCAGAAACGTATGGCAAACACTCAAGCCCCGACAAGATGCCAGAATAAAAACGGGGGGAGTCACAGATATGGGTGATATTGAGGTCGTACACACCCCCTGGGGGAGATATCAATTCAGCCTGCACCGCACTGGCTCAATCCGAAGAACTGCCGGAAGAAAAAGAGTGCGAGGTACATCTGCTGTAGTTTTGGCGGCGATCGGCGGCGGCGGGTATGATAAGGTGGTGGCGGCGGCGGGTGAGTGGGGTAAACAAGGTGTGCACGGAGTGTATTTTTAGGGACTATCGGTGACTTGTCGCAATGAACCCGAAAAAGAGTTGATGGGCCGCAATACTGTAGATCGACTGGAAGCCCACTTTTGGCAACGGCGCCACAGCACGACGTTTGCGGTGCGGTGCGGGACCCACCTTGGTTTCGTGTCTAGACCCGAAGTTGATCCCTGTGATTCCGGAGAGGAAGAACGAAAACGGCGGTTTTCCAGGGAGCACGGAGCTGACCGATGCACTGACCCTGTCGAAGGGCCCTTTTTCCCTGCGGCCACATTGGGCTTTAGAACTTGTCTAGCGGGCTCTAAAGTTCAGGGCACATGCCAGTACAGATTCGGTGGAATGCATTACTGCCAGCGCAGGCAATACGGGATAGTGGAGCTACACGGTCTTCCTTGCACTGGTGAAAAAATATGATTCTTCGATGAGGTATGAATGAGAACTGACCAAGAGACACTGCTGTAGGCACTTCCGAGTTCCAGCATGTTCGGTCAGGTCAGTGTAAGGTCCCGAAGGTCCTTAATTACGTAAGTATGACGACACGAAGTATATCGCTCGAGGGTCTTTCCTGTCTCTGTCGCTAGGCACCTGAGACGCACGCACGAGCTCGGGTGGGTCGACGCTCGTCAAGTACGCCGACCCTGTGAGAGTTGACGGCTCCATCTTGCTTGCTTACAGAGGTGCGTCGACTGGGACTGGGACGCGATCCGAACTGATATCAAGGCGAAAGAGGGCACAACCCTTCTTTCCCTGTGCGGCCTAACTCCCACCCCATTGATTTTGAGGACGCGACGGTCAACAATGTTCGTCCGACTCCTACTTCTGCCGGGGCTGTTATTATACTGTACGTGGCATGATGCTTCTTTGGGGTGGATCGTCTTGCGGAGGGATCACGAAGGTCCACCTATTTTTGCCCCGTTACCCAGAAATTTTCTGGCGGGTTTTCTCCCTTCAAGTAGGTTCCCACGGTCTCACCGACATCCAGATGGTTACGTGGATCAAATTTCCGCATATACCACTCGGCGACGACCAGGTAATCACCACTTCCTTGTCCTTTGCCGGACCCGGCCCCACACTCGCAAAGTGACTACGTACCCTGGTGCGCCGTTCCTCTGTACATCAATTATTACAGTCACTCTCTCGCCCACTTCCCTCAGTGATCCACACCAAGTTACGGCGAGCTGGTAGGTAGCTTACACGAGTAACAGTGACAGCGCCTCATTTAGCGCGACTAACCTGCTTATTACTCACTAGACCGTGACCTTCCTGCAGGCCGGAAGTAACGATTTCTCCGTTTCCTGAAGTTATGTTGTTTTCAGTTGCTGGTTACGTCCACAGCATTACCACGTTCTCGTAGCATGGTGACTTCGGCGTCCTCCCGGGAAGGGACAACTTCGACGGCGATATGACCGACAAACGAAATTCAATGCTTTTGGAGCCCTGTGAAAATATCAAATAGCGTTTGGCTCTAGTCCGGAGGATTTCCTGTACTCTATGGGCGCTAATTCATCGCATACTGGTAACCGAAAGGGGAAGTTTCCTGTTGCTTGATATAACCTTTGCAGCCTTCGCCGGTGGTCTTGGCCAGATTGGTCAGGGGACTTTCAATGCAGTGCGGAGGGGTTCGGAATGACTTCTCTAACTGTGACTCATCGATGTGCGGGGGCGATTCTTCCTAGTGAGTCACACATCGCTGAACCGGGAGGATTGTAGGAACGTGACTCGGACGTCGTGAATTGACACATGGTAAGCTCAGATAGGCTTGTTCCTATCTTCCCACCACAGTCATGACATGTCATCTGTGCCGCTGCCGTAGAGGGTACCGACGGAGAATTTGTTTGGCCACCGGAAGACATGCAGAAGAGTCAAGAGCCGCTCTTCATTGGTGGCTTAGTGCTCGGCAATAAGTATGTATTTCTGTACTTCATACATCGACGCATTGGCTACACCGAGTTCAAGACGTTGAAAATTGACCTAGCGTGATCGGATACCGTCGTGATAAACACGCTTGAAGACCCAGTACTCAGAGGCAAAAGGTCGTCTTGTATTAGCGGGGTCTTGATTGAAATTGTACCAAGGGTTGCACTGAACGAGTTCTATTGGTATTGGGCTGAGGATGTAAAATCAGCAGGGCCTCGCGACTTGGGTCGTTTGAATCGCTCGTCCTATTGTAATGGGGCCCGGGCCTTCAGTTGACAGTTGCCAGTGCGAGATGCATTTCCACATCATCGTTCAGTGGGTCTGACTCGATTCCAACCAACCAACATATCTCTGCTGGTACCCCGAGCGATTACAGTAATGTTTCACTATCAACGTGGGCCCTCCCCAATATACGAGCTACTACCTGTCCGATGGTTCGGGTTCAACCCGAACTTCGGGACTGCCGCTGGCACGTTACTTCTGCCGATTGGGTAATGTCTCATGCCTAATGTCTCTCATGCCAGCAAAATACTGTACAGTATGCCCGGGCCAGTGTCAGCGGCGAATGTCACGGTGTTGCGTGCACCAAATTAGCACCATCAGCGGCGACCATCTCAGGCCACTGTGGCAGGTAACTCACACAGAAAGCTATTTCTTCACGTCGGTCCCCTGATTCCATGACAACTCGGAGGTGAGCTACTAGGGACCGGGACCATTGATCCCTGCCAGTGGACCGATCCAGCGGCATTCGTAGAATGCTTCTAGATAGCCCCCGGGACTCGGAATAATAGATTTATTCTACTCTAGCAGACTAGACCCACCCGGTTGCCGCGAAATGCCACTAAACGGCGGGCTACACAAATCTGCGTTCTCAAGGACCCGGTGCTGCAGTTTTTGTGGCGGTGTATACCGACCCTTCGACGCTACCCGATACTACTTACACACATATCATTGTGGGAGGTACGTCCGATCCTCGGTCGATCTATAGTGCACTCTCACTTGTTTAGCGAGCCTTTGGGGGAGTATCTTGGAAAACAGGTTGAGCACAGATACAAACAATAGTGTACTTTTAATCGAAGCTGGCTCATATACCCTCAGCGATAGGGTCCATCATTATATTCCAACTCCGTTCCTTTCTACGACAGTTGCACCATCTGTTGTCTCGTGGAACTATACCACCGTCCCTCAGACTGGTCTGGAAGGGCGGTCCATCGCGTATCCTCGCGGACGCATTCTTGGTGGGTTTAGACCTGTGGACCAGCAAGCGACTTCGATCGACTAGCCAATGTTACTGGTGACTCGAGAGGGCGGTCGATCGCGTATCCTCGTAGACGTACGCTCAGTGGGCAACACCAATCAGTGCGTTAAGTCACCTTCAATATAGATTCAGTGTCTTCCAGACTTCATGGTTTGGACTTATGGACCAGAGAGCGACTTCGATCGATTAGCCTGTGTTACTGGTGACTCTTCGGAACACATTGGTTGGGGTATTCTCTCCCTCATTTCTGATACTTTGATGCCGCCATCTGATTACGCCATCAGGTGGAAACCCTAGGTCCCCCTCTAGTGGTAAAAAAACACGGGAGGTCTATCTATTGATCCACGGTTCGAATTGCTCCGTCAATATCAGTGTTCAAGACACGACCGCTCTCGACTCTCGGATCTTCAACACAACAACGCAGCTCGCTGAGTTTCCTTTCAACGAGGATACGAAATCAGGGAATCCACTGGGAAATGGTGTGTTCTGTTTGACCCACATAAATCATACGGATATAGCGCAAACCGAAGGTTGGTGCAGTTCTCAATTGGCGATGGCCAGAGGAGCAGTGCCTCAGTCTCATACCTCACACCGGTGCTCTCCTGGTCGAACTTAGATTAATTAACACCCATATGACCAAGGTAGTCCAAACAGGAACCCAGGCTTGTTTACCCATTTTCCGTGGCGTCCAAGCCCAGTCCCCCTCTGGTATGGATACCTTTTGCTGTTCTCACGACTGTTTCACATGACACTGCCAGGCCCACTCTTTTCTCGTAGTCCTACAAAGGAGGTTAACTCACGGCTGGTGCGGTCAATACGCCGCAATCATTGGTACTGTCAGGGGCTGGTGATCGCGCGCTGCTTAGTCGGTTCAACATTCAGACGACTGTAAACCCCCTCCCCCTCACTACGTGGGCAAGAACATGCAACAGTGAGGACGTATTTACGAATAGACATTACCTGCAAAAGAAAATATTTCTTGACCGGTTGGAAAAGTGGGCAGACATGTGGACTCACTAGTATACCCTACCACTCTTGCACCTCGCTCGGGTCACTCCGCCTCAGACCGGCCACTTTTGGCAAGCTCCAAGAGACGCCACAGCATAGCCGGCACGGCCGTGCGGTGTGCGGTGCTTTTCCTCGCAAATCGGATCTACCGTGCCTTGCGCTTCGCGTCTAGACCCGAAGTCGATCCTTGTGGTTCGTGCGGAGAGGAAAAAAAGAACGTGTGTGGTTTTCTAGAGCACGGAGCTAGCTGACCAAAGCCTTGTGAACGACGACCTTGTAGAAGGACCCATTTTTCCCTGCGGCCACATTCGGCTTCAGAACTTGCCTAGTAAGTCATAAGACTCAGGGCACATGTTGGTTACAAATTCGATGGAATGTATCAATGCCAGCGCAGGCGCAAATGGACAATACGGGAGTGGAGGAGCCGCACGGTCGCAGTATTTCAGTCTTGTTATACTGGCGAAAGAATATGATAGCCCTTCAACGAGGTATGGAAGCAATGGAAGTATGGAAGTGGGGATTGAGAGCCGATCAAGAGGCACTAGCGCTGAAGACTCCTCCCGGACCCGAACTACACAACTTTCAGTTTCATACTAACATTCTATCGACAAATAGTACATTGCCCTGGGCCTTGAATCTCGCATGAACACCCGGGCGGCTATCGAGTACAGCATTTTTCAAGCATGCCATCTGTTCTCTGTCCCTGTCCCTGAGCATATCCGGCGCATGCGGGAGCGAGAATGAGCCGATACTCGTCAAGGGCGCAGATCCTGTGGGAGTCGACGGTTCCATCTTGCGTCGACTGGGATACGATCCAGTTCGCGAGTCAAGGCGACGGAGAGAGCAAACACTTCCCTCCCTGTGCGGGACAACTCCCACTGCCTTGACGTTGACGCAAGTCACGAACGACGTTCATCGACCCCTACTTCAGCCAGAACTAGTATTTTTGCGACCAACATGGTATCGTGCTGTATGGGGAGGACGCAGGGCCAATTTCTTCCATTCCCACAAGCGAATGGTCTCACGATGGGATCACGAAGTTCACTTATCCTTACCACCGTGACATCACCAAGAACTTTTCTGACGAGTTTTCCTCCCTTCAAGCAGGTTCCCACGATCTCACCCGCGTCCAGATAAGTGGGTCAGGGGCATTTCTTGCACATACCACTCGGCGACGACCGGGTAATGACCACTTCCTTGCTCTCCCTGGATTCGGCCCCACGTTTGACCGCCGCTCACAAATTGACTACGTACCCTGGCATGTTCCTCTGTACATTGATTCGTAGAGTCGCTCTTGAGTCTCGTCCCATATGCTCTCGCTCACTCCTTTAGTGACACACATCAAGTTACGGCGAGCTGGTTGACGGCTTGCACCTCGTTCAGTCTCTAGATCTTAGCCGGCACCATCAGCATCCTTCCTGCAGCTGGAGGCCCTATTGCCTGAAAGCTATGTAACTGTTAATGATGTCCGTGGCTTCGCCAAGTTATGGCAGTATGCTGACTTTGGGTGTCCTCCCAGGAAAAGGCACCTTCAAGGGCGACATGGCCGGATATCACACACGGAAGGAGAGGGTGTAAGGCTTATTCGTTGCCTGATATAACCTTTGGTGTCTTCGCCAGTCGTTTTGGCTGGATTTTTCGATGCAATGCGAAGGGTGTCAAAATGATACTTGACCTCTCGTCAACTTTTACGATGTCGGACAAATTCAGACCCATCAGCATGCGGCAATGTACAGGGCCGAGCTTCAAGAATCAGGTTCTTCTTGCATCGCCGAACCGGAAGGATTACAGGAACACCGTCACGAATTGATGGGAAATCGATGGGTATAGACAGAAGGTAAGCTCAGATAGACTTGTCCCTGTGTGGCTAGCGTAGTTACGATATGTCATTCATGGCAGTTGCCGTCGTGGATACCGACGCAGAAATTGTTTGGCCTACTGGAAGACATGCAGAAGAATCAAAAGCAGCTCTTCGTCGGTGCTTAGTGACAAGTATTAGGCCGATGACGTAAAATCAGCAGGATAGCAATGACACCAGCACGAAAATACCATATCCTTGACCAAAGTCAGCCACGGAGTCGTTCCAACTTTCCACACCAGCCCATATGCACCAACGAGTTCTGTACCGATTTCCATTGTATATTAGACCCCTCCCTCTGACTTTGCGAGCCCAAGCGATGAGTTGAATTGCGAGGAGCCTAGCTGCGAGAAATCTGGTGCCGAGCAGCTGCAATCCGGTTGCTCTTCCACCTGTGCGAACACCCGGGTGTAGTGTACAACGCATGCACGATGCCGGTGCAATTCTGACTCTAGTCCAGCGACTGTGCAATTGCGAAGACAACACAGCCAAGAGCACAGCCGAGTCGGGGTGGCCCGCCGAGACTGATAGGCCCCAGTACCATGCATTTCACACCCAACTAACAAATGGAGATTCGCATGCATTCTTTTGTTTTTTTGAAACCATTTTATCCAGGGATGCGGTGTACCATGTTTACAGATGGTCATAACCGAGACTTAATTTGGAGGCGTATACTAGGCGATAATAGTAGTAAAAGCTTGCGGGCAGTGAAGCTGGCGTCGCATCAGGCTTCCCGTTAGTTGTGCCTATTCGCTAGCAATAATGTGACGCCTGGCGTCAGATGCCTAGAGTTTTGTAGTGCGTTGCGTGTCGTCCTCAATCGGGTTCGGGTGGCACGTACGCGTCTGACCCATTTTGGGGCTTGAATAATGCGCGTTTCCTGCAAAACAGTTAGGAAAAGGAGGGCATTCTTCTTGCGGGAAGAATGGAATTTGTTGCCAGTGTAGGTGACAATACGGCTGTATTTGACCACGGCGTGTAGCTCAAAATAGAAGCGCGCACGGGCATCGCAGTGACTCTGGGGGGTCTGCGGGTCTGGAACGGGTGGCGTACGAGCTGGTGAACGCGTAGTCCACCGCGACCTGGAATGTAGTGGAAGTGGTGAATATTGTGAATAGGGGCTTCCTCGTCTTCTTCCCCTGCCGTCCCTCTCGCAGTTGCGGCCAGCCAAAGGCCTGCATAAGGGGTAGTTGTATTTGCATGCATTCAAGTGATGTCTGGCGTGACATGTTCACCCTTTCAGTTTATTTTACTATTTCTCACTTCCGTAAGGATGTCTGGGTTTTTTTTTAAATCCATAACATGCGGGCTTTCAAGTTTCCATGTTTTATGCCAGACTCTTTCTCGATCTTGTTCCCGATGATGATTCACAAAGAATGATCGATGAACTTCTAATCACGTGTGCACTGTGTTAACTTCGGCGCCGCAAAAACACGTGAGTAATTACATGATTACAGTGCATCGAATCGGGAAGGGTCAAGTTCTTTACCATGCAACGTAGTGCGTAATGAGTGGCAGCTGTTTTCAAACCATCACGGAGCCCTGACATTAAAATGGCTATACCTCATTACTGTACGTACAGTATTATGACAATCTCGACTGCAATCGGTTCTTCTATCTCGGGTCGCTGCCAGGTTAAGCGTTTCTGGGGTAGTCTGCTCTCTAGGGAATTACGAGTCCATTCTAGCAGACGGCACCCCCTTGTCCCGAGAAGCCCCCCACCCTACTAAATAGCGAGCTACATAAAGCCATATTCCTAAGGATCCGAATTCTGCAGACTTCCCTTAGTCTGTGGTTCCCGCCATGCGCCTTTCTCTCATCACTCTTCTCTTTTTGAAATCTGCTTTTGCCGTGGTCTATACCGACCCTTCATTGCTGCCTAATTCCCCTTACACGTATATCGTCGTGGGATGTGCGTCTGAGTATCTATGGTCCTCTAGCGCTCTCTGACAATTGTCTAGCGGGCCCGGGGGGTAGTGTCGTGGCAAATAGGTTGAGCGAAAATCCGAACAATCGTGTACTCTTGATCGAAGCCGGGCCGAGGTTGGTCGATTTTTCTTAAAATTTCTACTCTTCTCCCAGGCGGGGCTCATATACCCCAGTGATACGGTCGACCCTAATATTCCCATCCCATTCCTCTGCACGAGACTTGTACCGTCTGATGTCTCCTATAACGAGACCACTGTCCCTCAGAAAGGTTTTAATGGGCGGTCCATCGGGTATCCTCGCGGACGCACTCTCGGTGGATCATCTTCAGTCAGTACGTTGGGTGACCTTTGGCGGCCATCACTACAGACTTAGTATTCCCTAGACTATATGGTTTGGACCCGTGGACCAGCGAGCGACTTCGATCGACTAGCCGATGAAACTGGTGACCACGGATGGTCGTGGAAGTCTCTTCGGAGAATCTTGACTGGGGTATTCTATCCCCCTCTCTGGCACTCCGTTACCACAGTCTGACTGTGGTCATCAGGTGGAAACCTTAGTTCCTCCCCCGAATGGTCACAACACGAGGGGGAAGATCGATCCACGGATCCACGGTTCGCGTGGCCCCGTCAAGATCAGTCTTCATGACGAGACCAATCTCGACTCTCGTATCTTCGAGGCGACGTCGCAGCTCGCCGAGTTTCCTTACAACGAGGATATGAACTCTGGGAACCCACTAGGAATTGGTATGTTTTGTTTAGCCCACATAGATTCTACGGATGTAACGCAAACGTTTGCAAGGTTGGACCCAGTTCTCAATCGGCGATGGTCGGAGGAGCAGTGCTTCTGTCTCATACCTCACACCTGTGCTTTGCAGGCCGAACTTAGATGTTTTGGTTAACACACTGGCTACAAAGGTGGTCCAAACTGGCACCCAGGGTGGTCTTCCCGTTTTCCGCGGCGTCCAAATCGCCCAGTCCGCCTCTGGTACGGTGACCTCTGCTCTTTTCACGGATGTTTGACACGCCTCCGCCAGGCCCACACTTTTCCCGTGTTGCAACGAAGGAGGTTATAATCGCGGCCGGTGCAGTCAATACACCGCAGTTACTGATGTTATCAGGAATCGGTGACAGCGCAGAGCTCAGTCGGTTCAACATTCAGACCATCGTCGACCTCCCCGATGTGGGCAAGAACATGCAAGACCACGTCCTGCTTCTAAATCCGTTCTCGGTTAATGCTAATTTCACCGGTGACGACGTTGGCCGAGACCCGAAGCGGTTCCAAAGTGGTCTGGCACAGTGGGAAGCGTCCCACAATGGTCCGTTTGCTGCATCTATTGGGGGTAACATAGGCTGGTTAAGACTACCGAAACACGCCCCAATCTTCAAGCAAGTGAGAGATCCATCTTCCGGTCCACAAGCTCCGCATTATGAATTCCTCACCGTCGTAAGCCTTGCCCGGAAGCTTTCCCTTGTGGATAATGGCATTGAACTTGCACCCTCAGAACCAGTTCTTTTCGGCTGTTCAGCAACCGCCTACTACGGGCCACTATATGTCGATTGCCACCATCGTGTTAACGCCTACCTCTCGTGAGTCGTGTTACTTGATAATAGCGCTTCTAAACGCAGAATGGTGCAGGCGGATCAATCACCCTTGCTTCTACGAACCCCTTCGATGCACCTAACATCGATCCGGCGCTCCTCAATTCGGACTTTGATATCTTCACTATGCGCGAAGCGGTAAAGGCAATGCTTCGGTTCGTCGCGGCGCCAGCATTCAAGGACTATGTGATCGGACCATTTGGCGCTCTTGCTGATGCCAAGACGGATGCCGAGATCGAGGCTTATGTGCGGAGCCAGTCCAGCAATGTATTCCACCCGTCGAGCACCGCCTACATGTCCCGGAAGGGCTCCGGGCGTGGTGTTGTCAACCCCGATTTCACCGTGAAGAAGACAATTGGCCTTCGGATCGTCGACGCGAGCGTTTTGGTACGTATACTTCGTTGATTGGGGCCCCACGTAATGGCCTAACACGGTTATTTTAAGCCATACGTTCCGGCGGCTCACCCTCAAGCAATCATCTTCATCATCGCGGAGCGAGCAGCGGAACTGATCCTTGAGAGTAAGGACTCTCATTGTTCCTAACTTGACACTCGTCCGTTTCTTTGATCGCCCGCTTGCCCGTGTTTTTCCATAAATTGCCATGTATTGTTTTTGTCATATTTCTTGCAGTACTGGTCACCTTACTCATCGTGATTGAATGTTCTTGATAAACAATGTGAATCTTAATTCGCATCTTTTTACGGCACCGCGCGACATCGGGATCCAGATGATCCAACTTGCGATGTACTTATCGTCCCGTACACGCACGCGATTCCTCCTTGTGCCCTCACCTAGTGCTCACGCACTCTAGTCTGTCTTTATGCGTGTCTATCAAACTCCCCGTTGGTCGCTCGTTTCCGTGTCCTAGTTCTGAAGATATAGTCGACGCTCTCGCAGCTTGATTCAACAGCTACCGTATAACCTATAACGAGCTTATGAAATCCACATAACTCAAAAGACGCTTTTGACTATCCTGTCGGGTTACGGTCTCGGTTCATTTGTACCCGCGGTAGTGGCTTCTGTGGTCGTACTGTACTCTTGTCAGGGACAGAACGTCAAAGAATACTAGGAATGAATCAAGGCTGTGCTGATCAGTACTATCAGTATCGGGTTTGGCAAGGGGCTTGGTATCGGGTTGTGCCCCACCGACTTTATCTGGCAACTGAGGGTTTTTCATTTCAGTGATGGCCTCGGTGTTACTGTCAGATTTTATTCCTTTGACCTGAGTAAACCACCGGATGAGAACGGTGCAGCACATGTAGCAGTTTGCAGGCTCGGCTTCAAAGCCTAAGGCCAGCCTAAGACAGCTGTCCGAAACCGGGACGGGACTGGGACGAGAGTGGGTCCTGGCAGGGCTCATGGCCCAGTCTTCATTAGCTCTACTCTTACTGTAAACTCCCCGTCGGCCGTTTTTTTCCGTGTCCTAGTTTTGAAGAGACGAAATAGTCGACCCTCTCGCAGCTTGATTCAACAGCTAGTACCGTATAACCTACAGCTTACTGCGAGATCCACATAACTTAAAGGACAATTTTGACTTGTTCGCGGACCCTGTCCGATCACGGTCGGTTCATTTGTACCCGCGGTACTGTAGTGGCCTCTGTACTCTTTGGTCAGGGATGGAACGTCGAATAGGAATAAATCAAGGCTGTCGAAAATAATTCTCGATCGCACACTGATTCGCATCCGTATTGCTACAATGGATGAGAACGAGTACAGCCATGCATATGGCTTTACCATGTGTGAATGAGCGACCATGAGCACCATACCATTGAAAGACCTCCAGATGGCACAGTCGCTTCCTCCCCATCTGGGACTTGTTCGTAGCACGATCGGACCCAATATCCGTTAAGTTAGTCATCTGGTACTGGCACTAGCGCCATCCCCTTGGGGACCTCACTCGCCCGCGTGGTGCACACGATAATACGGTACAGCAAGTCGTGGCGCCCCTCCACATGTCACACGTCCTTGCAGCGCGCAATTTGTCATGCACCACCCACTGACAACATAATTACATTTTTTCACGCGAATAACTGGGAAAAAGCAGTGACTAATACTTAACGATTTTACACAATCCATAATTAAAAAGTGATTCTAATTAAACTTTAAGTCCATTCGGGAATTATCACACTGTGAAAAAACTTAACGTTCAGCTTATTGAGAACAATGGTCACTTATGATTTATTTCAGGGAAAAATATTAAGTTTTTTCACAACAATATAATCCTTGGGTGGACATAATGTTTGAATAAAATAATTTTCTTATTACAGACGATGAAAAACCGTTAAGTATTAGTCAACGCCTTTTCTCAGTTTGAGTGACGCTGACAACATAATTCCATTTTTTCACGCGAATAACTGGGGAAAAGCAGTGACTAATACTTAATGATTTTACACAATCCATAATTAAAAAGTGATTCTAATTAAGCTTTAAGTCCATTCGGGAATTATCACACTGCGAAAAAACTTAACGTTCAGCTTATTGAGAACAATGGTCACTTGTGATTTAGTTCAGGGAAAAACATTAAGTTTTTTCACAGCAATATAATCCTTGGACAGACATAATGTTTGAATAAAATAATTTTCCCATTACAGATGATGAAAAATCGTTAAGTATTAGTCAACGCCTTTTCTCAGTTTGCATGAGCATGTTGAATCACGTGACGAGATATCGAAATCAAAGGCACCTTTTGGTCCGGGCCCAGAGCTGTATGCCGGTTCTACTTTCCGCGTAGTTTCTTCAGCTTCTCCGAGTCAGTGATTTGCACGAGGAAATATAGCCTTGCGGCGTACACTCCGCCACGGCCCTACGTCGGTCGGAAGGGCCGGGGTCGTCGACCCAATGATACCAAGTACACCGCTGTTGTTGTCGGAGAACGAGTGGGACAACCTATACAAGTGTATCTCTCGGCGTTTTCGTCTTCCTTTCCCCCTTCCTTCTGCCTTGCATCCTCCCTTTGAGGTCTTCATCGACACATTGCATGGTGCCTTGCGTCCTCTGCAGTTGAGGCCATGGTAAACTGGAGAGGTTTAGATACCGTCTTGGACCAACTAGGCAGGTCATCGCTCATATTGCCCATGTCACCCTATGACACAGACCCCGACACTTACTTCGGATGCTCAGAGGCCCTGCTGAAGATCGTTCACTTCACGTCCGGGGTGTATATGTGAGAGGTCTTGGACCAATGTCGCCTCCGGCTCAACTGAACACGCGTCCAGATGGGAGTTTTTCAGCGCGTTGAGCTTTGAATGGAGCTTCCTACGAGGGCGCCGGAAATGGAGTTGGACCGTTGGGGTGAGGCTCATTCGAAAGTCCCGCGCCGCTGATGACTGATTGCCAAGCAGCTGTACATCGCATGTCGCGTGACCACGTTGGCGGCAGCGGTGTCCCAAATGACAGGCTTCAACTTTACGAGCGAGATCAGCTGCAGCGTGTGTCTGGATCATATCCTTTCTTATAGATTGGCGGTACTCACGTGCGTTGACAACCCCTCTCACAGACATGGCTTGTCTTTGTGCGGGTCAGTCGCACCATTTACTAGATGTTTCGGCGCGGCTCACGAAATCCTTCCAGATATTCGCGAACACTTCAACAACCTTGGCTATGGCACTCTATGCACTGCGCAGGTGAGCCTGGTGACGTGAGAAACCCTCCCGCTCCGGCGATAACACAACCCACTAGCGTCGCCGTTTGGAAACGGAACGACTGGCTTATACTATTTGTCGTCGGGTGCCTCATCACCAACATCGTCCTCTGGATGCGACGTGAGTTTGTTCGGGCCTCGTTCCCTTTCCTACTTAATGACCGCTTGCCCGCCCCGTCCCTTAGTGACAGTTAGGGTGCGTGTCTAGTCATATTTTCTTCCACAAGAGGATGTCTTTTGTCTCAACATGACTTTGTTCCAGCCCGCTTCACATTGGAACGAGGAGACTCGCACGTGCATCGTCACGAATACCCACCGCGGGCTCCCGAACAACGCATCGATGCTCGCTACCGATGTCGTCTTCTTTATTGTCATTCTCAGCGGTGTCTACCAACGAAACTCCGGAAGGCACATTATGATTACCATGTATCATGAGGTGCGCTTTTTTAGCCCTAGTTTCGATTCCTTATGTATCTCATGTCATTCTTAGGGTTTATTCTGGCTCGCGATTGCGACTTTGATACAATTACTCCCAGTGGTGAGAACTTGGTTGGTAGTGCCATAACGTGAGCCTGACACTCCATCACTAGATCTTCATATCATTGGATCTTAACGGTAGGCCGCCTTTGCCTGTCTTTCTGAGACGTTACGCTACTACTGTACCACCATATTTGTAGATGTCATGAATCTTGTAAGCGCCCATGTCCCCTCTTTCCCCGACAGCTTCTGAACCGAATCCCACGGTAGATGTTCCAAACACCTGCTAGTAAGTTGACGTTTCGAATGGGCCATGTCTCTATAATGAATTCTACCCACTCTTCCTCTACTGTAGTCATCTGCGCGTGAGTGGCCTCGTGGCCTTGTCCCTATCCACACTTACCGACTTTAAACGACATAGCGGAATCGGTGCAACACGGATGTACCGCAAAATCTTTGACCGGCATGCCGGGGACATGTATGTACCCACTTCCCCTCTCCCCTCCGTAGAGTCTCATCGCTCGTTCTCGCTCATAACAGGCTCGAATATCTCGAGAGCTCGCGCAACGAAGAGACGGGGGAGATCCGATTTCGGCGGCAGTCGCTCCTTGTCGCGCACCTGGGGCACGATGGCGACAGGAATGCACCACGATGCGCGCCGCGGGCGGTCCCACCAGTGCGGGAGCTAAATGAGCTCTACGTGGAGCGGTTTGGGGAGTGTGAGATTAGGCTAGAGGGCACCGAAACCGAGGCACGCATGACGAAGATCGACCCTGACCTGGTGCTGTAAGGCGGCGGTGGAGCCCCGTTTGTTTGTTTATTCAGGTCGTTGGGGAACACAGCTGTAGTGGATTGAACTCTGTGTAGCACCAAACTCAATACAGAAAAGAAGTCACCATGCGCTCCCGAGTGATGACCCTGAGTTACTCAGCGATTGGGAACGTGGGAGGATTTGTTTGCGTCCGACTTGCGACTTTCCCATGTCGTCTATGTGACCATTTACTATATGCTCCGCGGACTAGGAAGTCCGAGATGAGAAAATAAACTCTTGATGAGTATCGATGAGATATCTACGTGCGTGAGGCGAGATGCGAGCGCAAGGCGATCTGCATCGGCTGCGACTTCGGAAGCGGTGGCTGTGACAAGGCGGAATTGGTTTTTACATTTTTAAATTCCTGACTAACTGTAGACAGGGCCAGAAATTGTCATAGCAATCGGTCAATGACAGTTGTATGCCGGTGGGAACTGTACGAAGTACCAAGCGAAGTACAACCCGCTCGTCGACGTCGAGCGACAAGAGGGTCAGTCACGGCTGTGTCTCATTATTTCGTCTGATTATCGACGAGTCTAAATCTGTTTCCTTGCTTACAACCCGAAGCCAGCTGTGGTCGTCAAGCGGGATTTACACGACGGCAAGCGACGGCCACAAGGCTGTCCAAATGCGGCACCACAGACACCGGAGGCTCGCCGTCGTACGGAAATAACCGAGATGATAACCGACCAGAGCACTCCAGTCTTCGCCCATGATAGTCGCCCACACGACTATGCTGTGCTCCTCACCTTTTGAGTCTCATAAGTGCTATTAATCGTAGTTGTTCAGCGTGATCCGCGGAGAGAAGAGAAGAGGATTGGACGATTTTTTAATATATTCCATCGCGACTGAGCGCCCAGCTAAGCGAATTGTCCGCAGGGGGTAACGTGGCCCAGCTTATCCGCTCCTGAGCCTGTCAAGCGTAAAAGAAGAAGACAACTCGCTGTCCATATAATGGTCACCTGTTCAATAATAACGCGGTTGCCCCCCCTTCATCCCTCCCTCCCGCCCTCTCTCCCCCATTGTATGGGCCTTCGCTTGTAATCAACAATGGTCGACTGGCAAAATCCCGTTACAATCATCAACGAGTTCGGTGCGTGTCTCCCTATTTCCTTTTTCGTTTTCACTGAACAAAATGTCGAAAAAACGCAGGTGCTTTCGTCAAGCTCATCCACGTCATAGATGGTATTTATATGTGCGTCCTGCTTCCTTTCCGTCCTTGTAGACATCTTATACAACTTCTCCTAGTTGGGAGTTTATTTGCAACCTCAGCTTCGAGTGGAGTTTACTCCGGCGTCGGCGTCAGTGGCGATGGACCGCTGCTGTGGGCATCTCCAGCTCCTACATTACACCCGGCTAATCTTTGAATAGCTTTACATTGGTTGTCGGATGGCTACCATAGCTCAGGTGTTGTCGGACCTCGTCGGGCTTAACGTGATGGGTCAAATAAATTGCAAGGTACGTTTCAGCTACTTACTTTGCATCGCTTTATCTCTAACCATTCTCCAGCTATGGCTTATCTTTGTTCTTGTATGTTTTCCCGAAGTCCTGGTTTCTCTCCCGTTATAACGACTACACATAGGTGTTCGGTTATGCTGCGACCACACTCTCGTTGAGTTTATATGCCCTCCGCAGGTCCGTTCGCGTGTATATTCGTCAGCGTAGATGCTTAGCTTGGACCTCAGCGTCGCAGTGTGGCAACGTTCCTTACCTATCACCCTCTTCTCCATCGCAATCATAATGACCAATGTCGGAGTTTGGATCCGTTGTGCGTACCGTCGCGTGTCCCAGTCCTCTTACTGTATCTGACAAGTTTCGTTCCGTGGCCCACAGGTGTCACAGAGGTATTCACCATTTCCGCTGTAACACAATGTCAGCAGATGCACTCATGTCAAATCGCAGGCGCAGTCCCAGTGGCAGGTTTTGTCCCAATCATGCTCGTGGCAGGGCTCCCACAGGACGCTCTTGAATAACATCCTGCTCTTGGGCACCGAGCTCGTCCTCATTGTCCTCATGGCTAGTGGTATATACAACCACAACCCCGGCCGTCGTGCCTTCAAAATTATGTACCGAGAGGTGCAGAATCCATTCTTACGTGGAAACCACGCTGCCTAGAGCCGAACTAATCTGTTCGTTTATGTTCATATCAGGGCCTCCTTTGGCTCCTTGTTGCAGCGGCGGTACAAACTGTGCCAGTGGTGAGGAATAAGTATCCCAAATCCTGTTTCAGCGTTAAATCCGTATCTAGGTTTTCCTCATTTTGAACCTGAATGGTGCGGTGACTTTTACGCTTGTCGGAGGTTAACTGACATCGTCCGTCTTTTTGAAGAGGCTATGAATGTTGTACGTCGCAACCGTTATCTTTATCTTCAGAGAAGCGTGTCGTTGATGCGTCTATTCGCTGCCTGGCATAGATGTTCATAATCCCGTCAGGTATCCATCATTTCCGTCGCAATATTTCCCCATTCTGACCAGTAATCCCACCTTGACCTTCTCGACAGTCATCTGCACGTAAGTTAGCGCTCATCACGGCATAATCTTCCCTTCATCCATCACTGTCCTAACCTTATGGCACAACGTGTCAAATAGATCGATAGGCGCGACGCGTATGTACCGCTCTCTTTCAGACAGACAAGCAGGCAACGTGTACGCTACGACCCTTCCATTTTCCGCGAGTGGCATCCCTGACAACGAGCGCTCTCACACACCGCAGACTCGACTTTTGGGAAACATCACGCGATGAAACGACGGGTGAAATCCGCTTCCGACGGCAGACCCAGGTCGTCACGCGCACGGACGGCGGGCACGGCGCCGAAACGGCCTCCACGACGGCGCTACCGATGGGCCGCCTGGTACGCACCCAGCCGGCGTCGGAGGAGCTCTACGTGGAGCGTTTCGTCGAGCGCTTCGAGGCGCACGCGATCGAGCAGGACGACGACAGCGTGTCGATGCCGGATGCCAAGTCCGGTCTTGATATGGAGGACGACAAGCCCGCGGCGGAGTGGGTAGCCCATGCCAAGTAGTAGCACGAACAGATGAAGACGATAACCTTCCACACGGCAGCCTGGATAGTGAGCGCCGTGCTTAATTGATTTGCTTTCCCTTTTACACACGCCAGCGGGCACATACAGTCCCTTTTTTTATGTTTCTTGATTGTACATACAATGGGTCCAGGAAGAAGTCTATTCCTTTGATAAGGACCTTTAAACTAGGCCGCTTAGCGGGAACAGCATGTCGCACGTTCTGAGTCACTCAGCAATATCAGTCCTCGAGAGGGTAACGGTATCATCTTTACGCCCTTGGTCGTGGGAAGTCACGCTAGTCACGCGTCACGTACGGGTGGTAGGGTTGAATAAAGCCAAGTCCAGCCTTGTCTACCACAGCTCACGGCTTCTATGTGGGGCGCTAGTCGATCTTGCCGTACCAAGCGACCGGCGTCGGACTCAGGCACCTCTCTGTCGTCGCCTTCGACTTCGGTGTCATGGTTGCTCCTCCGCTGCACTCGCGGTTCTCTTGAGTCTGAGGTGGGAGCTGGAGCTGCTGGATAACGGGGACGCAGTCGCACCTCTCCGGCTCAAACTCCGCTGAATGGTTAACTTGGATTCGAACACGAGGGCGCGGCTGCCGATGTGCGTTTACTAGTGTCACTCCCTGTTAGGTCTAGCGCTGAGTTCCCTGGTCACCAGTTACCTGCTGGCGGTTGTCTCTTCCACACGAGGTGAACCAGGCGGTGCCAATGGTAAACCAGGCGGTGCCAATGTAAACCAGGCGGTGCTAGAGTATTCCCAGCCAAGAGGCGCCTCCCTTCTCGCACTCTTGCCAGCCTACCACCTTTCGCTGTTCTCGTCTCCCTGTTGTCCTCAGGGGCCCTTTTTGTTCTTGTTTTGCTTCCGAAACGGCCCCCATGACCAAGTTGCTACAGTCGATCTCACAACGTAAGTGCAAGCCTACACAGCTGTCCTGATACAACACCCACCGCCGCCGACGTCGCCGCCAAAGCCACTTGCTACAGGCGGACCCCCGAACCACGCCACTGCCATCACCACCGCCGCTGGGGGGCCAATAAAAGTGACGAAAACGCAGCCACGGCCAGGTACGCGCTAAGGCAAGCGACGACATCGACGACAAGGGCGAAGGTGAAGACTGCGAAAAGGGCGAAATCGACCTCTACGACGAGGCGACAACAGCAAGGTGGCTGCGATGACGACGACGGCAATGACGGCGGTGGGGATGACAATGATACATAATGTTTAACACCGTAACACTGTTTGCTGTATGTAGCCTACATTGAAATACAAAGTGATTCTGTTTGGTTTTACTGTATCCCCTAGGTGTTCCATGTGGGGTAACCATGTGACTTGCTAGATTGTGACGTCGATTCTATGGGTATGTGGTTCAGAGGCGCAGGGGCTGCTGGATTCGAGGACTCCGAGGTTTGTTGCCATTACAGTACTAAGGGGCTTTCAAAGTTGCCGCAGCGCAGCGACCGATTCAAACCGACCGATTCGAGGCCTCACCAATCGAATCGGTCGGTTTGAATCGCCGCTGCGGCAACTTTGAAAGCCCCTAATGTGTGTCCTCTTCTTGTCTACCTGTAAAATCATCCGACATCTGCCGTGGGAAATTTTCACCATCAGTGATGGTGATGGAGTGGTTCAAGTTGGTAGCGAACCAAGGAGCCCAGCCTATAGTTTTAGGTGTACAGGTCACCGTGTACTGCTTCAAGTTGTTGTATAAGGGTAGAGTATGGTCCATTATAACCCTACTTATTAGTGCCTAGGAGTTTCTAGGGTCGTGATTGCTATATCGCTACGATGGCCCACTACGATATCTTTCGCGATCAGCTCGCAATTAGGTTCCCTGCCCTTGGACACGCCCTTTGGGACCCGTCTCCAGAACATCCTTATCAGGTCGTGGGAGTTGGCGACGTTGGTTACATTAGCTCAGGCAGATTCAACCGACTCTTCAATATTTTGCTGCCCGCAGATGATCCGTCCCATGATATTTTTGGCGTTCCAGAATACCACGAACCGTTCAAGCCCAAAGTGTCAGAACATATCAGATCTGGTATACTTCGTCCCGACAACTTTTGCTCGGCCGGAGTCGCATTGGAGTCCGATGAATTGGGTCAATTTGCCACAAGGTTGCCGAGTTGCACAATTCAGGTGTCATGTCACTCATATTCTTTCAGGCCCAGAGACCCCGGGGAGGTCTCATTTTCGTGCAGAGGGCATCAAGGCGCAGTATTATACCTTCCGACACAAGCCGAGAGAAAGAATACCTTATTGAGTCAAGATTTTGGCAGGTGGATGATCGAGCATATCGACGTCTGGTTCGCCTGGAGCCAGCGCCAAGGATTGGAGATCGCACAGATGGAAGATATTGTTCTTGTCACTGGGGCCGATCGCACACAATCTTGGGCTAATATCGCATTCCTCGGAGGCCAAGCAGATGCAAGGGCATCGTTCGGTGTCGAAGTGGACCATTCCAGAATTAATTGGCAATTCTCACCCGAGCGCAAAATGGGGGCGATGTGGAATTGGGGACCTAGTGGGGAGGTATGATGGCACGCGGTTTTTTTTGCCAATGAATGCTGAGATACTTTTTGCGTGATCTCCTTCGTGCTAGAACCTACCAGAGGAACAGTGTATATTTTTTAGGGGGTTTCGCGTCCGTAAGCGCGCAATATTGGGGCCAAAGCTTAAAGCGGCGGCGGGACCTAATCCAGACCCAAAGGACGACGATTGTGAGCGGGATGCGGAACTCATATCGATACCAGCTGTACCGAAGGTGCGGCGCTCTTTTGGGGTTTTCTAGTCATGGTCCTGAGCTTTTACAGTACCGCGACCCTCTTCACGTCATACTAGATCACATTGCTGAAGTGAGGGCCGCGGGCACAAGTCATTGTCATTTTCTCTGTACTTTTGGTACCAATATGCATCTCATAGGAGCGACCTGACTGCGATGTGGTCATCGTTCATGATGATGACCTCGCAATGCTTGACATACTCGGTGACGGTACTGTGAGTAGAAGCTTATACACTACATTACACTGACGGTATTAATATTTTCATGCCTCCAGTTACTAGAAACTCTCCAACCAGATGTACTGTTAAGTTACCTCCGAAGCTCTAAGCCAATGATTCATGAGGCTGTGTTGGGCCCGGGTGAGTTCTTACCCATGCCGCGACTTTTCTATTTTTCACGTTGTCCCCCCGACAGGTCTATCGTCCAGCACAAGTACTAATTCAGAAATAGCTAGGATAGCTTCCCTTTCAGCCACTTTTGAGAGGCAATGTAAGCTTTATGTTCGTGTTGCGCCTGCGTCACTTCTGATAGCTCTGCGACAGCTTTGAGAATTTCAGATTTGGAGAGTGGTCGTACGACCACCACTGGCACGCACCCTCTCCAGTCTCCTCTCGTTACTAGCGAACTTCACACCACTTGCACCAGGTCTTCGCCTCTTCATGCCCATACCTCGTCCTCTCACTTCAAGCAAATCCTAGATGATGCCTTGAGCCGGTACAAGGAAAAGACCGGGAAAGACCTTTTAGATAATTGGCTTTCCAAAGAGCTGCAAACCTGCGACACCGTTGAGGCTGTCCTGGACATAATTCAACATCAAGCCGGGGCATTTCATAAGGTCAGGGGTGGCGATAAGAAGTTGATGAAGTTGATCGGTTCGTCGGCGCACGCCCTCTACACGATTTCTGCGACTCTCGGAGACGGCACCGGCGTGGTACGTACCAGGAAATCGATTTGAGGTGCATTCCAACACCGTGTACAGGCGGTTCCTTCTGCGAAAGCAGTATTTACCGGAATTAGTGTCCTACTCACTGTTCGTTTATCTGGCTTTCTTTTCGTCAAAATTTGTAATGCTAATATTTTAATAGACAGCAAAGAATGTCCAGGCGAGCTACGACGCGCTCGTCGACCTCTTTGAGCGCGTTCAATTCTTCCTCAAGCGACTTGGCGTCTATACTCGGATTTCGCCCACCAAGGACATGGTGGAGATTCTTGTGAAAATAATGGCCGAGGTAATCTCCATACTCGCCATCGCGACAAAGGAGGTGCAACAGAGTCGAACAAGTACGGTATTTCTGCTAGATATATTTAATTAGCATTGACCGTTCTCGTATTAATCAGACATACATCTCAAGGAGCAGCTGGGAAGTACGGATATCGAGGAAGCCCTAAAGAGGTTAGATGGCCTGACACGGGAGGAAGTTCGGGTGGCGATGGCTCAGGTCCTGAAGGGTATCAATGAACTCAAAGACGGTGTGTAGCCCCATTGACGAACACCCACTCTTTGCTGAACTTTTGTCCTACTAGATGCCAATGAGGCTATACAACAAATAGCAACGGTGGATGAAATACAATGTCCGTGATTTTCTCTCTCCACCTTCACTGTGGAGACCGAAACTTTGTCACAGGGAACCAGATAGAAAAGGACATTCGAAGATGGTTTTCCCCGCCGGACCCGTCCGTAAATTACAATTCCGCGTGTGAGGTTCACCAAGAGGGAACTGCCGCGTGGTTCTTTGAAGGTAGCGTATTCAAAGAGTGGGAATTAGCTGGTTCCCTCCTCTGGATACACGGAAAACGTACGTTCTTTCCATCTTTTACTGCTCAATTCCTGACAATTTCCCCGTTCCCGTAGCGGGCTCAGGGAAGAGCATCCTTTCGTTCGTCATTTCCTTACAATCATCCCCAGTTACAGGAACTCATGTTGACCACTAAAGCTCTGCGATCATTAAACGCGTTATATCGTTACGCGATGCCGCCTCAGCGTATTTCTTCTTTGACTTTAGAGACAAGGAAAAAAAGCAAAACGTTCATAACTTCCTCACCTCTCTTCTCATTCAACTCTCTGCCCATTCGAACCCTTGTCGCAAGATAATTTTCGATATTTATTCAACACACGAGAGGATCACGCAACAACCCAGCATTGGCGTATTGACGAAATGTCTTCACGAGATGCTCTTTGTCGTGGCGCAACATCCAGTTTACATCATCATTGACGCACTCGATGAGTGTCCCAACACTTCTGGACGGCCAACTCCACGAGCGGTTTTGCTTGATTTTCTGGAGGGCCTTGTCAACCTGCGCGTTCCAAACTTGCATATATGTGTTACTAGCCGCCCGGAAATTGACATCAAAATTGTTCTCGAGCCACTTGTCTATAGTGCTGTTTCACTTCATGATGAAAATGGACAAAAGAGGGATATTTCCGACTATGCGAAAACCGTCGTAAACTCGGACAGGAACATGCAGAAATGGCGGGATGCGGATAAGAAGCTAGTTGTTGAGGTGCTGTCTGAAAAGGCAGACGGAATGTAAGGGCCGCTATTCTCGGCATAGATCGATCCTCTTATCCATATCGCACAGGTTCCGTTGGGTCTTCTGTCAGCTGGAGGTGCTGCGGAATTGTCTTTCAGCAAGTATCCGGCAAACCCTCGACCAGTTACCCGAAACGTTGGACGAGACATATATGCGCGTACTCAGCCAAGTCCCCCAGGCGAACCAGGTGCACACCCACCGTTTACTGGAGTGCCTCATGGTTTCCGTCCGTCCGCTTCGTGTTGAAGAGCTCGCAGAACTGCTTTCATTCGATTTCGATACAGCTCAGGGAGCAGTTCCGGAATACCGCCTGGATTGGCGGCCACATGACCAAGCACATGCCGTGCTGTCGACATGCTCAACTCTGATCACCATGGTCGACGATAACGGTTCCAAGGTCGTCCAGTTTTCGCATTTTTCCGTGAAGGAGTTCTTGACCTCGGATCGCTTCACATCCTCATCACTCGGGGTCTCTCAGTATCAGATCAATCCCGGACCTGCGCACACGATCCTCGCTCAGGCCTGTCTCGGATCTCTTCTCCATTTGGGTCATTTGGGTGACCACGTCAATGAAACTATCGTCAAGAGCTTCCCTCTGGCGAAATATGCGGCTCAACACTGGGTCACGCATGTCCAATTTGAGGACGTCGCATCACGTGTGAAGGATGGGATGGAATCTCTCTTTGACTACGACAAACCTTATTTTGCGGTGTGGGTTTGGATACACAACATTGACCACCGGCCCTATCGGACCCGTCGGGAGTTTCCCCCAACGACACCTACCCCCCTGTATTACACCGCACTTTGTGGGTTCCATGACCTGGTTGAGCGCCTCGCCATTCAACACCCGGAGCACGTAAATGCCGTTGGGGGTTGGTACGAGTTTCCTCTGCTTGCAGCGCTGGGCAGGAAACACATAAGGGCTGCGGAGATCCTACTTGAGCATGGGGCAAACGTCAATTCTCTGGACGACGAGGGAAAGACCCCGTTGTACTCCCTGTTTGACGATACTGGTCGCGATGATGACGATATTCTCATTATTCCGCGGCTTTTATTGAAGCATGGTGCGGATGTAAACACGCAGATGGCGAATAAGTGGACCCCGTTACATGCGGCAGCTTTCCGTGGGATGCCCGAGGTCGTACAGGTACTTCTCTCGCGTTTCTTTTGTTAATCAAGAACTCCATTAACATTCCGGGACCACAGATACTTCTCGACCATGGCGCAAACACGAGCATGGAGAACGACCAGGGAGAGACAGCGTTGCACCTAATGTCACGAGGCGAATATAGGTCCAAAGAAGATAATTTCAACGTCGCACGGCTATTGCTAGAGCATGGCATGGATGTCAATGCACGGAAGAAGAACAAGGCCACCCCATTACACTTAGCAGTTTCCTGGGGGAGGTTCGAGATTGTACGTGTACTTCTCGACAACGGCGCAAACCCGAACGCAGAGAACGAGCAGCACGAGACCCCATTGCACCTAGTTTCACGAGGTGAATACGACTCAAAGGGACACGGTGTCGGTATTTCATGGTCCTTGCTGGAACGCGGTGCAGGTGTCAACGCACGGAAGAAGTACGATACCACCCCGTTGCATTCAGCTTCTTTCAGGTGGACGTCCGAGATCACCAGGGCGCTTATTGATCATGACGCAATCGTGAACGCGAAGCACGACCAAGGAGAGACACCATTGCATCTAGTGTCACGAGGCGAATATGTCTTCCATCAGGAATGTGATGTTAGGATCGCACGGCTATTGCTCGAGCGCGGCGCGGATGTGAACGCACAGAGCAAGAACAAGTCCACCCCGTTACATTCGGCAGTTTTTAAGGGGAGGACCAAGATCGCAAAGTTACTTCTCGAATGTGGTGCAGTCGCGGACGCGATGAACGACCAGGGAGAGACACCGTTGCACCTAGTGTCAAGAAGTGAATATGACTTCCAGGAACGTGCTGTTGACATTGCGCAGCTATTACTCGAGCGCGGCGTGGATGTCAACACCGCAGACAAGGGTCAAAACACTCCATTACATTCTGCCTCCTACCTTGGGAGGTTCGAGGCCGCACGGGTGTTGCTCGGCTATGGCGCAAGAGCCAGTTCAGAGAACGACCAAGCACAGACTCCTTTGCACCTAGTGTCACAAGGTAGCTATTGGTTGCAAGACGATGGTCTTGGCGTTGCCAGATTATTGTTGGACTACGGCGCAGATGTGAATGCACGAGATAAGGACCATGCAACCCCGCTGCATTTAGCGTGCTATCGTGGACGGCTCGAGATTGCGAGGGTGCTTCTCGGCTACGATGTACAGGCGCAGGAAAAGAGCCACTAATTTGGTGAGTATTCCTCCTACGAGCAGAGTTTCGGTCTTGGTACTGGAGCACGGAAATATCTGATTAGTCAAGAATAATACATTCGACTGTGCATTTCTCTGTGGGTTGGCGGAACTATTATGTCTTATTGGTTGTTCCAAGATGTGGAGGGAACAATCCTGTCGGAATCGAATGAAGCCTGGAATTGCTTAGATTTTCAGCCAGACCCGGCGGGTGATGGTGGTCCGGTGGTGCAGGTGGACGGTAACAAAACAAAATCCGAAGGCAGACGCCTCCCATGTTCAGTGCTCAGCGCCGAACTTCAAGTCTCACGACAGCCCAATGCTTAGTCTAATGCTGATAGTCTGAAACTTTGCGAGGGCGTTAATCATCTGCCTCTGGCGCTCTAGCATGCTCAGCATCGTAGTCTTTGCAGGTTCGTGCATGCGGCCAGCGCCGGAACTGTACTTTATGGAGCTGTGCGAGGTGCGAGATATCGAGCCAGACGGGTGGTCACATCGATATCTGTCAAACCATGAAGACGACATTCCGCACATGGCACTGGAAGCTGGGGAAATGCAGTGCTTGATCTACCTTCGCACGCGCATACGGCCTTTTCCTTATTGACTCCACATCATAGGAAAAAGACAAGCCCTTTGATAAGAACGTCGACTTCGGAAGCCTGATGGATGCGGGCTTGGTCGGCTTCGAACACCTCGGTATGTGAGGCCATGTGAGGGGCGGAACCGGAATACTGTACCAGTGGCAGGAGGATTTGACTGGGGTTCGACCGACTTAACTTAGAATCGATTCCATCAAGTTCAAGTTAGGCAGTCCGTTGGTCCGTTGCTCGAACCCCCACGGTCGATCGGTTTGGCCGAACAGTGAGTGAGCGGTGAATAAATATTCGATAAATGGCGAAGGGATGGCGCATTCGCTTCTCCATTTATGCACCTTATGGTGTTTCGAGACCGGTGCGAGGAGCGTACACCTAGCCCAGGACCGCGCACCTTGCCACCTTACTCTCGGCGTCCGCGTTGCGTCGCCACGCCACGCCCGTCTACCTTGTGGCGCGACCCCTATCTCCAGAGGAGAGGGCGATCAACGGCGTCCTATGTCCTCGACTCTCCGGTCTCTCGGTCAGGTACAAGATCGCCACACCGTGATCGGTTAACCATCTGTTGGTACCTTCGGGCCCGCTCCATCCATCGCCCACCCTTCCCGGGCCCTTGCCTGTGAGACCGTGCATTTTTATTTAGTTTTCAGCAACAGGCTCGTACAGCGCGCACGCCATGCATGCCGCACTCCCTGTGCACTTTCCGCGCCTTCGACACGCTCCCGTGCTTCATTTTGTTCAAGTTGGCTCCCCTGTCCATTCTCGGTGGACCTGCATTCTTCTTCATGTGTTTCGGTCAGAGTAGGGTGGACCCCAAAGGTCAGACAATACCAGTGCGAAAACGGGTAGTAGATAGCGTATTAGATATTCACAGATGTACACGATATAGTCAAATTGAGGGCTGCGAGCTCAAGGTACTTGGGCCTGTCTTGTAGATCCTCCAAACGGAGTGTGTTCTGATCAAAGGCCCAGAACTTGGGTTGTCTCAGAAATAGGAACGAGAGTCACGGGTTCTATTTCCGGGGGAATGATGAAGACTACCGTCGAGGCCACAGATGACCTAGAGCCTGATTACGACTCAGTGAGTACTCTCACTTTGATAAAATTTATGGACCCTGCGAACCAGAGTCAGGTCAAGGTCCAAAAGTCGCGGACAACCCTAGATTCAGTTATCCCCTGATCCGGTGGCCCTTGCCATCGAGCACTCATCGAGCCGGAAAATCTGTGAGCCCCCCGGAGCCGCCAACTCGGCACCCATCTTCCATCCGCCATCTGATCACATTCATACCCCGCATAAATTACAGGTTAGTACGTGCCAGTGCGTGCGGGCTTCTCCTACTTCTTCCAAGTACCAAAACTGTACCTAAGTGATCGTCGCATATACAAAATTTCCTCGTGCCATGTTTTCTATTCCACCGTTTGCAAGCAAACGGTGCCTTCCCTCGCCCCCTCCTTTTTTTTTCGCTGCGATCAAATTTGTTCCAGGAGGTGGGAGCTTATATACCCCCGGCAACATGACCTACCTTAATTCCACCAACATGCCTGACTCGGCTGTCGCTAACGTCCGCAATTCCTTGGGAATAGCTTTCATCGGACTGCTTATCAGTACCACGTGAGTGCCTGTGGGCTCTTTCTTTGCCAGCACTTCTTTTGAACTATCAAACTTGTAGGCTCTACGGTTTGACAATTGTGCAGACGTGAGTTCGAGTGAACGTGTTCTCCCATTCCGCTCTGACTTCAGGTTGGCAAATTTACTCTTTTCGTAGATGGGTATACTTCTGGTAATTAGTCCTTGGTTTGGTCCTTGTCTCCTGATGCAGCAAACTGACCGGTCCCAGGAATTATAGGAAGAGAGACCCAAAGGCACTCAAACTCTTCATCGTATTCATAACGTGCGTAGTAGTTTTGCTCACGTCCCAGCTCGTTCAAGTTGCAACATTTTCATTAGAATCATGGATACCATAGACACAATTCTAAGCGCTTATACAATCTACTGGTGAGACAGCAATATGCATAATGTCCTTTATATGTTTATGATAATAGGTACCTTATCCTGAATTTTGGCGATGTCAACAGCCTGGACCACATTCTGTGGTGAGTCAACCCACTTTAGGGCGGCCAGGCCATTTCTGATCTATTATTCAGGGCCTTCAGTGTACGTCAACACTGGGGATGTCTTATCTCCATAAACACTCATACCATGTCCGCCCGATGTAGGTTCAGGTCGCAGTTGGAGTACGTTATGCTCTCGGTAATCTGACATGTACTTACAAATGATCACTGTAGGCCGTCGTCGGCGCTTCCTTGCAGATGTTCGTCGTTCGCACACTGCCTCTCACTTACTATATGTCTAATGAGGCGAAGCTTTTACGCAAGGCGAGTTTACTTAGGTGAGTTTGTTTTATCGTTTGCTGCACTCCTAGGCCACAATTTGGTTTCCACCAGTGAGCCAGAGTATTATCTGCCCGATCCTTATTGTAAGTTACCGTTATCGTATTTTGTATGCCGAAGCACATCTAAATGTGGTTTCGCAGGTGATATTAGTCGCCATCTCTCTCTGTGAGTGCTCTTGTTATCCCCTGGGAGGTACGTCCATAATGGTCTCCCTCCTCGTCTTTGTAGCCTTTGGAATGCGTGAGTTTCCTACTTTCTGGTCACTGTTTTGTCCGTGAATTAGTTGAAAACCTTGCATGTTAGTGTTAGCAGTAAAAGAGTAGGTATACTCCCTTCTTGGGTGTATTCAATAAACTGAAAGCGTCCATAGTTTCGCTATAAAGCGATTCTCCAGGTTTAATACTGTACTAGTATGTTTCGACTTAAACCACATTCGCCCACGCTAACACTTAATAGTGGGGTCCATGCGCAGGAATTGGGGCAGTCGCGGTAACGGAGCTGTTAATCGCTGCGTCAATGTGTTGGTCTCTCTACCGCAAGAGGACCGGATTTGCAAAGCAAGCTCGTCCTTTTAGCGTTTATGCCGAAGACCTAGCTGATGTTTATGCACAGAACTAACTCCATGGTCATGACTTTGATGGCTTACAGTATTAATTCGGGATTGTTGACAAGGTGAGTCCCTCGTCTACGTTATCAATGACCCCAGACTGATATAAGCAGCCTCCTTGGTATCGCCGCGATTGTCAGCGTAAGAGTTTTCGGTCTCAATATTCCCCTTTGAGGTTTTCTTATTTTATGAATTATTACCAGCTCGTAGTTTCACCGTCCTCTATGATTTGGCTGGCATTCTGTTGGGTTATGGGCGAATGTACGCTTATAACGAACGACCTCAGAGGTAGAGGTGGTCAACTGACATTTCCCTATAGGCAATGTAAACTCTATGCTCGCCCTGTGAGGGGTCCATTCAGTGTGTTATCGCGGGCCAAATGTCTCACCGTCTCCCTTCTTCCAGGCTGAATAGTCGGGACTACATCCGAGAGCGGGCATCCGCTGATAAGGCGTTCAGCCTGTCTTCAATTCGATATGACCAACGGAGCGAGGCTCACGGGTCTAAACCCAGACAAACTGGTGTCAGTGTCACTGTGCACCATTCGGCCACGTCGGACCTTTCACGGAACAACTCTGACCCCAATGTAGGGCCTACTTTCGAAGTTCCAAAACCGGTATGATACTTCCACCTGCCTGCGACTCCCGGATTGATATTTATTTTGGCCAAAGGATGTAAGTGTCACTCCTCCTCAAAGCCCAGTCGTGGTACGATTGTGACCTGCGCGAGTGTATTAAGACGACGAAACCGTATGGTATTCGAGCGTGCACGTTATTACGTTAACGTTAACTTGGGCATATTACAAGTTTCGGGATCAACCACCTTTCCACATATGGTATATTTAGGTCACGTGTCTAGAACTTGTAACCTACACGAGATGTCTGCCTTTTCCACGGCTTTGAAAAACTGCCACTACAATCTCGTTCAAGCACAACGCCTCTTGCTGCCTACATTTAATTCTTCCTCGGCGCATATTTAGTCTTCATGTAAGGCATGCGTCCCCACTGAAGTAGCTACTATGTACTGTGACACGAACGAGGGCGGGCGTCGTCGCGGGGAGAGAGTGTGCAGCTTCATGCAAGCCTCATGCCTCAGGCTTCAGATGCGGTGCGGTGCGGTTTGTGAAGCACTGACGTTGGTGCGGGAGTGGCGGCCCTGCGTGGATAGTATGCTGGAGGGGCGATCGAATCCGGGGCTCAAGCTGGGGCTACGCCCTGAATAGACGACCCCGAACGATAGGCCCCCTTGACGTGAGGTGTAGCACGGTGTTGATGGACCTTGGAGTATTATGGGTAGCTTGCTCAAGCGTACTGTATGGGACGGGCTTGTGCTTGAGTTATTTTTTTATTTAGTTTTCTGTTACAACTATTAACTATTACTCCTATGTTTCACGGAATCTTATCTAAGTTTTTTTGCCCACGGACTTTTCTTCCTCAAACGTCAGGCTGCAACGTGACCTCAACCGTGTGATCTACAGTACGAATTCCGGTGCTGTTTCGCTGAGATCTGACGTTTTCGAGCTCTGAGAGTATGGGCTCACCATCTCTCGCGTTAGTTCAATTTGAACCTCCTGGCCTACCGAGTACTCGGCAATCTCTTACAGATGCAACGCACGTATGGAGTTACATGTTACAAGCCAGCAGGCGGTTTCTTAATCAAACATTCAAGGAGATCCTACCTGGACTGCGGGGATATAAACTCGCAGGGTTGACCCCTAGTCCCTCACCAACGTCTCTCCTCACAAGCTCTCTTCTCCTATCCAACTCTTCTGATTTTTTTTGTTCACCCCACTTTTATACACATGGCCATCATCGACTCTTTCAAGTCTAACGCTACTAGCGTGGAGGTACGCTTTACTGGTACATCGCTCTCCGTTGAAGGCCATAAATGTTTGCCATAGTTTTCGTGGCCCGCCGAATTGACTGGCCTTGAACGCATCATGCTTTCGGCCCGCGGTGAACTTCAACGCTTGCTTAGGTGGGTCTTTTCCTCTGCTTCCTTTATGGTCATGACCTATTCTAAGCTTAAACAATTATGACGCAGCGCCTTCTTTTCTCACACCATCAACATTAAAACTATTTATGAACATACCTCACCTCATACACACACCGCCTCGCCGGAGGAGCCCATAACCCAGCGTCGTGAGGTCCACCTTCTCTGCGGCGGGAAGACCGCTTGCATTGCGACGAGCGATGTAACCATCACCGCACCTCTCCCTGAACGACTCTTCCTAGAAGAGAAGTTCGCTATCGGGCAGATGTTCCGCCAGATGCAAACACCGCCTCAGTTTGCGCTCCTAGACTGTGGTGTCAAGGTCGAAGACGGCAAGGACACCCTTTGGCGGCGGTACACTTTGTCCACGCAAGGCTTCGTGTGCGACATAACAGAGGTGTTCCCTGACCGGGACATGTTCAAGCTCTGTGAGCAGTGGCTCGAGGAGGAGAGCGTGAATACTCCGAAAGCCGAGGCGGAGAACAGCAAGCACCGGTATGCTACAAACGCTGTTCCCATCCACGTTTAATCCCCTCCCAAATTACTTGTATCTCTCGGAATCGGACTTGCGCTGATGATCCACGTGATTCGATGTACCCTTTCTGTAACGCATATTTAACTCTACATACAGTACTGTATTGTTCTTTTTTAATTACCGGATCGATGTTGCAGGCAATATATGCGGAAACGCCAGTATCTCGCACCGTATCTCGCGTGGGTGTTAACAAAATTAGAACTGGCAAACTCATGCGTGGCATGTACGTCGTCGACAGGCGTGACAACAACACACACCAGCAGCGAACTATGCGCATGTACAAGAGGCGTTAAAGAACTGTGTAGAGGCCTAAACTGCTGACGCTGACAATTTTGGCTCCATGGTTGTCTCCGCACCAGCTGACGTTGAGGGCGAGCCATCACCGCGACGCAGGAAAAAGGAACACGCCTTCCATTGAGCAAGTACTTATGTGGATGGGCTGATATCAAACATAGGCATGATTCTCTGATTTTTCTTATCTAGCTCGTAGTACATGCGACACGAGATGAATACTATGTTGCCTCATCTCCCACCACACAATCGTTCAATTCTTCGGTATAGTGAAGTCGAGAACCTTCGTAGGGCTCCGTTCTGGGCAGAGATCATCGTTGAGTGTGCCGATCAGCCCATCCGTCGCCCAGTTGAGATCCGGGTACGCGTCTCAAAGTCCTGCAGGTTCTCCACGAGCTTCGTGCGCAACAAGTCAAGTGAGCGGTCACGTCGAGCTTCTTGCCGGTACGTTCCTCGCATATCGTTGAACGATTGCGAGGCGTCACTAGTAAGCGCGACAAATTGAGAGATAATTGCCAACTCGGAACATACCGCGCGGTCGGCGTCGAGACGCAGGGTCTGGTTCTGCAGCGGCGCCGCGGGGGGCGTGAACGAGAGAGGATATATGCAAGGAACCGCGCCGCGTTGCTACGCATGGTGAACGAGACCGGCGAATTTTCATCGCCGCCAACAACGACTTTCTCGGTCGTCACATCCAGGCCCAATGATCCTATACTCCCGGACGTGCCAATTAGCCAGAAGGAAAGACAAAAGCAAAACAACGTACTCAGCCCACAGGATATCCGCAAACGTGCCCGTGTACACCAGCAGCAGCGGGGGACCCACTTCGCGCAGTTTGGCGTGCAGCGCGCCCTTGAGGTTCTTTTTAGAAGACGTGCATCGCCGAGCGCGGTCTTGAGCGGGGATACGTCGGGGAATTCGGCGGCGATGCGCACGCCTCGTGGGGCGAAGACCTTGTTTTTCTCCTTGTTTTTGGAGGCCTAGGTGGTGTGTGGAGCTTTGTTAGCCGGACTGGGGGTAACGTGCGGCTCGGACAAAGGGATGGGACCTGCGGGCGCGTCACGATAGTACTTGAGCAACGCCTTGACGATGAAGTGCCGACGTTGCTCGCGCCTACGGCTGCGATTTTCTTGAGGCCAGACGTGTGTAAGAGAGTGATAAGTTGTATGGGTAAGTGTGCTGAGAGGTGAACTCCCAATGTGGAGGTAGTACTGGTGGGGCAGTGTCGAGGACGCATCAGTAGTGCAATTCCAACGCAAAGATGCGCAATGTCCCTCATCCGATCTCGGACTGCTATTGTGTAGAGAATATTATAGCTAGCCATTGGTTGTGATGGTCGCGCTTGTGCTAATCACGGCGAATCCGTCAGCAGTCGCCTGGGATTGCGGAAAACCCAGAACAATCTCGAACATACCATGTTTTCGTCAGTGGACGACGGACGTGCACCAAATATGCAATCATTCCTCTAATTTTCCATTTGCCCCTTCCTTCCTCAACTGCGTCGGAGATTCTCAATGAGCCAGATACGCCCTCGCGGATTTGGGCTGCGAGCAGGACCCTCTGAGGGACATCACCTCCCATGCACTTTGAAAAGGATGCCTAGCGCCCACTGTGTGCTTTATAGGACGCACTGCAAGGCAGTGCAGGGAACGAGAACGCCATGCTCGTTCATTCGATCGGCAATGCACTTGAAATGAATATTATAAGCTGACGTTATCGGGGTCTCATCGACCAATTGGCCACGATGATGGTGTTCAAAAGTGGAAATTCCACTGCGCCCATGTCTTTATTCTTAGTGGTTCTCCAGCTCGCTCACTCTAGTCTATGTATCTCTCCATCCTTTGTTTCGGCATGTACAGGTAGACTGAGGTAGTTACCGTCTAGGGCGGTGCCTTCACTAGGACCGGTTTTGTACTAGTCTACTGCCCTGGTATATACTGTTGGCGCATTCAACAAATTCCTCGGTTACACCTTCCCTCGCTCCGCAGCCCCTCCTTTCTCCTCTCTGCCCAGCTACGATCAGATTTATTCGGAGCGGGGCCTTATATGTCCCTCGAAAACACAACCTAGCTTGATTGTTTTGACATGCCTGATTCTCCTGTCGCTAACATCCACAATTCTTTCGGAGCTGCTTTCATCGGGCTGCTTGTCAGTACTACGTAAGTGTTCAGTTGGGCTCTTTCCTTACCAGCATTTCTCTTGAGCTTCTAAACTTGTAGGCTCTTTGGTTTGACACTCGCGCAGACGTGAGTCCGACCGAACGTGGTTTCCATTCTCGCTCTGACTTGGCAAATATTATGTTCTTGTAGATGGATATACTTCTGGTAACTTGTCCTTGTCTCCGGATGCGACAAACTGACGAGTCCCAGGCATTATCGGAAGAGAGACCCAAAGGCACTCAAGTTCTTCGTCGCATTCATAACGTGTGTAGTATTACTCCTGTTTCTACTCATTTATGTTGAAATGTTTTCATTAGAGTCATGGATGCCTTCGACACAATTCTAAGCGCCTATGCGATCTACTGGTGAGACGTTGGTGCGCACACTATCCTCCATGTACTCATTATAGTAGGTATCTGGTCCTGAATTTTGGTAATGTCGAAAACCTGGACTATGTTGTCTGGTGAGTCGGCCCACTTTGGGGCGGCTGTGTCGTTTCTGATCTATTCCTCAGGGCTATGAACGTACGTAAACCGAGGAAGCATCTTATTTCCATAACCGCTCACGCTACGTCTGTCTAATGTAGATCCAGATCGCAATCGGAGTAAGTTAGGTTATGCACTCAGTAATTTGTCGCGTATTTACTAATGATCACCGTAGCCTGAGGCCATCGTCGGTGCTCTCGTGCAGATGTTCGTCGTTCACACGCTACCTCTCACTTGCTATATGTTTAATGAGGCGAAGCTTTTACGCAAGACGAGTTTACTTAGGTGAGTTTGTTTTGTCGTTTCCTGCACTTCAAGCCACAATTTGGTTTTCCACTAGTGAGCCGAAGTATTATTTGCCCGATCATCATCGTAAGTTATCATTATCATAGTTGACTTCCCGAAGCACCTCTGAATATGGTTTTGCAGGTGGCGTTACTCACCATTTCTCTGTGTAAGTGTTCTTGTGATCCCCTGGGAGGTACATGTATAATTCTCGTCCTTCTCATTTCTGTAGCCTTCGGATTGTGTGAGTTTCCCTTCTTACGTCCGCTGATTCGTCCTTGAGTTCTTTCCAAATGTCACATGCCAGTGTTCGCCGTAAAAGAGTAGGTATGTTCCTCGGGTGTGTCAAATAAATTTTAATCCGTCGTTAGATTCGCTTTAAGGCGATTTTCCCGGTTTCACTCGTTACTTGTATGTTTTTACATCACTGGCATATTTACCCATGCTAATGCTTAATAGTGGGTTCCGTGCGTAGGACTGGCAGTGATCACGATGACGGACCTGTTGATCGCTGTGGCGATGTGCTGGTCTCTCTACCGCAGGAGGTCCGGTTCTGTAAGGCAAGCTGTCCTTTTGACATTTATGCCGTTGACCCAGCTGACGTCCATGCACAGGACTGATTCCATAATCACGACCCTGATGGCTTACAGTATCAATTCGGGTTTGCTGATGAGGTGATCCCCCGTCTCCGTTAAGCAAAGACTACAAACTAACATAAGTAGCATCCTTTCTCTCGCCGCGATTATCAGCGTAAGAAATTTCAGTCGCAATCCTTCCCTTCTGGGGCGTTGATATTTTATGACAAGTTCGTAGTTTCGCCTTCCTCTATGATTTGGCTGGCACTTTTATGGGTGATGGGTAAATGTACGCTTACAATAACCTCCAGCCTGAGGGCAGAAATGGTCAATTAACATTGTCCCATAGGCGGCGTAAACTCTTTGCTTGCCACGTGAGAAGTCTGTTCGGTGTGTAATCGTGGTTCCAACTTCTCACCGTCTCCACTCTCAGGTTGAACAGTCGGGACTTCATCCGTGAGCGGTCAGACGCCAACGACTCGGATAACGCGTTCACTAGCCACTTGTCTACGATCCGATTTGAGCCGCCAGCGAGTGAAACCTACGAGTCTAAATCCGGACAAAGCGGTGACTCTGTCAATGTGCACAATTCTGCTGCATAGGACTTTGCACGGAGAAAATCAGTGCTTGCTTTTGAAGTTCCAAAACCGGTATGACACCCGCGCCTGCTTGCAACTCCCAGGTTGATAATTCTTTTGGCCGATGGATACAGGTATCGTTTCTTCTTAAAGCCAAAGTCGAAGGTCAGAATCGTGCGCGTAAGGTCTTGCCCTGTAGATTGCATTCGTAGATCATAGAGGCAGTCTTTGAGACCGTTCATTACCATTGTACGACAACTTCTCTCCTAACCTCTTCCTATCCATACGTTATCATACTCATGTAAATGATGTAATGGGCGGTGTTCGTTGTCATACTATCGTGTTACAGTACTACGGGTCCAACGTCACGCCGTCCGCCAGCATTACCCTACCTCGAATTGCGCTCAGATTTTGGCTAGTTCAGTTGCTGCATGGCTCTCGGATACCGCTCCACCCTCACCGGTGGCGTGCTACTGCGGCTCTGAGAGCGCGACCCGGACAAAGTAGATTCTCCGGACGAGTTCAAGCTTCAAGCTCAAGCTTAAGGGTTACCAGTTGCGCGTCTTTGCCCCCTCTCTCATTATTATTACAATCAGTAACAAGTAGTCTCTTTGTGTGTGTATTTTAGTTAGTACTGAGTACTCTGAACTGAATCGGGCCTTCATTAAGCTTCATTTCCTACACGCGTTAGTAATACGCAGGCTGAACGAGCCCCAATGCCTTGTGGATGTCTGTACCCGATGCTACCTGCTTCATCGTAATTAACTATACGGCCCTCCATCTCGATCAGCCCGCCTAGATGGGGGTAGACGTTATGACATTAATGTAACGAATGTATTGCGCTGTATCAC